>WEIT01017764.1:0-10514 GCA_013389985.1 Dryoscopus gambensis
TGCGGGCAGGGGCGGGACGGATGGCAGCGGACAGGCACGGGGAGCCAGGAGAGCAGCCGAGGAGCAGCGGGCAGGGTCCCGGTGGGCTCAGGGCCCGAGGGAACAGCATCCCCTGGCAGGGAGCTGGCAAGTGGGGACTTGCCTGCTATGGCACAGCCCATACAGGGCACTCGTGCCAAGACACATCGGGTTGGGCTGTGCCCGCGGCTCTCAGCTGTACAGTTCACTACTTCTCCCCGCTCCTTTAATCAGTAGCACAGCAGCAACAGCAGCCGTGTCCTTGCGTTTTGTGTCATCCTTATCTCGGTCCTGATAACCGTCTCTGTATTCGTGAAGGTCCTACTTGCACTGGGTCTTTCCAGTAACTAAAAGGGGGGGAAATGGGGAGAAATGTCACCTTTTTGACAGTCCATCATCAGGCCACTCTCCAGAGCACCTGGAATCTCCTTGCAAACAGGTTGTGTATGACAGCACCCAGTTTCCCTACAGGTTGGATCCCAAAGGATAATTATCCATTTCTCTCCATGCTGCCATCACGGCATGTCTCTGGAGCTCGCAGTGTTTTCCGAGCTGCTTTTTTTTGGCACTAACCAAGTGGGTATAAAGTGGAGCTCCCCCTGCTACTCCCCCCGCTGTCAGCTTGTGGTGAAGAACGAAAAAGAAAGAAAGACAGAAAAGAAAGCCCTGGCGTGAGGTGCCTTTGTTCACGGCAAGTTATGCGTGAAATCTTCTTGTCCTTCCTAAAGGAAGGCAAAAGTTACAGTTGATTTGGGGAGAAGAGATGCGAGTGCAGCACTCCAGAGACGGAGGTGCCGCTGTGGGCAGGGGGGAGGGGGGTGGGTGGGCAGACGTTGATGAGGATCTGGTGCTGCAGATGTGCTAGTGTCCGTGTCCTCCCTTTGCCTCTCTTTTCCTCTCTTTTCCTCTCTTTTCCTCTTGCCTTGCCTTGCTTTCTCCTTCTCCAACAAATTCATCAGGCCTGACTTCGACTTTTTCTTTCCAAACCTGCACCTGCTGGCTGCATCCCCTGAGGATGTTTTGTTACAGACCGTAGTGCCTAATTCTGATGTCTTTCCAAATTCATGTCCAAATCTTCCTGAAAATCAACCTGCCAAGGTGTAAACATCCATGCGTGGTGCAGTTGTGCCCGAAGGGAGGGTGCATCCTGATGGCGCTGTGCCTGCCCTCAGAGGCGGGAGGGTGCTGGGTGTGCTTTGTCCCCCGGGCAGGACGGGGCCCAGCCGAGCCGGCAGCTGGCACGGTGGCAGGGGCAGTGCCGGAAGCCGGGTGGCTGCTGCTGCTTCCAGCCCAGCGAGCTTCGGCTGCCCAGCGGGGACAGCATTCCCTGCCTGCATGGCTGCCTTCGCCAGAGGCTCTCCCTCTGCTCCTGGGGGAGGGAGGAGGGGGTTTCTTTGTTAGCTTTCCTCCTCCTGTCTGCCTGCAGCCGGGGCTCCCCGTGCCGCGGCCAGGAGCCCTCACTCCCCCCAGAGAGGCAGCGGTGGGGAGTCCGGGAATGGCGGGGTGGGACAAACCTGGGGGCTGACCTGCCCCGGCTGAGCTTTCTTGCCCGGCATGCTTCTGGTTTGGGCTGTGGCTCCCCTGGGAAAATGAAATTTCTTTCTCTCCTCTTTTGTTCTCCGGGGTTCGTCTCTGCAGTGTCCTGCAGCACCCACACCTGGCACCCGACCCAAACCACGCAGGAAAGGGTGACTCCAGGGTGACACCTCAGTGCAGGACACAGCACAGGCACAGGGAGCTCTCCTCTAAAACAGCCGTCACCAGCTGGCCAGGGCCTGCACGCGTCATTTTCACCTGTTTTTAAACAAACATTGCAAGTGTTTTCTTTGGCATTTTGAAACTGCTGTCACGAGCCTTTCTCTGCAGGCGGAGCAGCTCCAGCCCCTCAGGACACTTTCCCAGGGATGGAGGGACAGCTGCACACGGGGCTGGGGGCTTCAACCCACACTGGCCACTGGCACCGTCCAGCCCCGGCACCAATGGCCAGCAGAGCCTTCCTCACATTTACCAGTGGGAGAGACAGGAAAGGATTTTCCCTATCCCGTCCCCATACCCAAACTGGGTTATGGAACTATAAATCCCTACCTCTCTGCCAGGACGGTCTCAAGGATAAATCTGAGCTGTAGTGGAAATTAGTGGTGGGAAGCACACAGACAGCACAGACAGCACAGACAGAGGATCGGGCACAGCTCTGCTCCTGTGCCTGCCAGCCTGAGGGACTCTATCCTGGGAGTTCATGTGAACTCCTAAAAACACATGGCAGAATTCCTGCCGGGAGCCACTGAGGACACTACGCAGTGCTGGAGCAAGCAGCAAGGCACCTGGAACAAGTTCCAGCAGTGGGCTGTAAGATGTTCTCGGGAATGTAATTCACCTTAATGAGCAAATACCCTGAGCCAATCAGTGCCCAGATTCCCATGCTTTTTATCTCCACGTATTCCACGGGAGTGCAGAATTTGATCCATCACACCAAGCTTGTTGCACTGCATAATGAAATATAGGGAGCATTAAGCAACACCTTTGGCAACTTCTCTGGCGAAGTTTTCCAGTAAAACCTATCATGGACCAGAGCAGTTCGGGAAATGATAGTAAGGAAGAAGCATAGGCAGCGGAGTTTTACAGACTCCCAATGCACAAGAAACCATTTTATTTAAAAACAATGCATTCAATATCGGGTTATGGCACATGAGTCAATGCTGCAGGCACATCACACCGCGGGATCACACTGAGAGCTCCCGAGCTCCCGATGCTCATGACGAGGATGCGGCACGGTCACGAGGGGAGCCAGGGCACGACGTGCTGTGCAGCCACGCTCCAGCCCGGGGCTGGGGACACACACAGCCTGGTCCCAGCCCGGTCCCGAGGCTCTCCATGGCCGTGAGGCTGGAGCAGCTCCGCTTGCAGCGTCCTTCCCACTGTGTACGGCTTTGCCGCTCACCTGAGACGTGCCCTGGCCCTTTTATGAACATCAGCCATTGAAAAATAAACAATGCTTTTAGTATGGCCCTTAATAATGAAACCTTTATTACAATTATGGCATTTTTTTCTCTTTTTTTAAAACATTACTCTTTTCTTATTGAAAACAACTCCATCAGGCATTGAACTGTAGAGCCATTGGAATAAAGACACATTCTTTTACTGAAAACCTGCTTTTTCCTATTCGCCCTGTTTTTGCAGCCTCCATTCACAGTTAGTTCTGTTTCACAAACTCTTGCTTTTTGGTTTAGTCCACAATTAAACCTGGTAGCCAAATGCCTGTTTTCATGTGCCTCGCTACCATTCACCAAAGAGATGCAAGCAACAAAAATACAGACCCAAGACGTATAAAAGAAGAAAGGAAACATGTATTCCCAATCCTATGTACACCCCCAGCACCCTGGCACCCATCCTGTTGGCAGAGGGGCTGGAGAGGGATGTGGCTGCCACTGGACACTGTCCTGCCAGCCCAGGGCTGAGCAGGCTCTCCCAATGGAGGGAGCTGCTCAGGAGGACTTCTCTGGATTTTGGAACTTCAGATGTTTTGTACTCACAGGTATTGATCACGCTGCATTACCTCTGTTGGCTTGTCTAGACATTCAGTCATGGGAGGGAGAATTCTCCCTGAACCATCAGGAATTCATGCAGGAAGTTTTGGGGCCAAAGAGAGGGAAGGAAGAGCCTGGCTGAGGTGATGCCGCATGCAGGGGCCACTGGCTGTCCTGAGCAGGGAGGGCAGCCCCCAGCACCTTCTAAATAACAATTAAATAAATAATTAAGATACCTGCTTATTAATGCAAAGGCATTTCTGCCGGCGAGAGGCAGCCCCAGAAAGCCTCTCCTCCTTGGCCACCGCCTTCTCTCACCTCTCCCTCAGACCCCACCAGGCAAAACAAAAGCTGCACACTTTGAGATGGTTTTCCACCTTGCACGAGCTCGGGCAAAAAAATATTGATACTAAGAAGCAATTTACTTTGGGCCGTGCTGTGCCATCGACCATGGGGCAGAACTCCCCATTAAAATCAATGATTCTGAAATGTTCAGTGTGGGTCTGGAGCATCGATGGGGAGTTTTGCTTAAAAATCAATGATGTAATATGGCGCTCTGTCAGTAATTTTTCTGTATTCCTGTTTCCAAATATTCGCAGTCAGTTTTGTGCTTCCTTCTCTGCATTTGGTGCCTTTGTGCCTTTGGAAAGTTCTGGTGGTGATGTCCCCAGGACTGGCAGGGGGTTCTGTCCCTCTCCAGGACCAGGGGAGGTTCCAGATATCATATGGAGCACCTTGCTCCCTGCTTTCATGCCAATATAATGATAATAGGTCTCATTTCTTTAATTTGCTGATGAGAAATGATGGGTCCCTACAGGAAACTGGTGAAATGCCTCTTGATAAAAATGTCTGGCATTAAGACAAGCCAACAAGGGTCACTCGGGGTTCAGGGTGACCCTTCAGCCCCGGTGGACTCTTTGCCATTAGGATTAGGGCTGGGCACCTCTTCACCATGGACCCCAGCGACCAGCACGGCTGCTGTACAGCTCCATAGGAAACGACATCAGAAATCATCCATTCCTGCACTTCACTGATGACCAGCGCAGAGCTCTTCCTTCCCTGCGTGATTTCTGGTTTGGGGCTGAACGATGTGTGTGCTCCAGCGCATGGAGAAGGGTCCCTGCCGGCTGCCCAGCCACTGCCGGCCCCACGGCTCCCGGAGGCTGTGATCCCACAGCCCTTGCTGGCACTGGGGGGACTGAGTCCTTCCCTGGGGACACGGGCAGCAGGGAGGGACAGGGACAGCCTGTCCTTGTGCTCCACGGGGTCTGTGCCCGGCTCAGCCCAGCTCCACGGCCGCGGTCAGGCCCTCACACACGATGATGACACCGATGAGAACACGAAGCACAACTCCTGTGGCACCACACCGGGACACTGGGACGTCACTGCACCACGTGCAGCCCTGGACATGGGGCAGCACGGGGGTGACCCAAGCCCCGCCACAGCCCTAAACAGCCTTTGGAAAAGCAAAGCTGGGAAATGTGGGATAATTCAAATGAAAGAGAAGCCACCAGCTCTTTGTCCACGCAGGGGCGTGGGGGAGAACTGTCCCAGCCGCGGGGACCAGTAAAGCTGCAGTGCCACGGTGGGCACCAGGACATGCCCGGGCTGCTCAGTTTGGGTGTTGTGCTCGAGATCTCCTTCCTCATCTCCTATGTCAGCTTGTAGGTAAAGAAGCTGAGAAAAATTGACATGTGCCATTTTAAATATTGGATTTTGCATCTTTTTTCACTGTGGGGTCAGTTCTCACCCAGAGTAGTAAAAAATGGTTAAATACTTGCCCGCATACTCATAAGAAACCCAGTTACTTCCCAGGCTCCTTTATCCTGAGACATAAGGGCCAACACTTCCCAACTCTAAGTGACCCTATTGTTTGTCCTGTCCCCAAGCAGCTGTATTTCCTGTGGTGACAAGGAAGCGTCTGCACTGTCTGCCTTGGAGTGCTGTTGGTGACAGGAAAATGGGACCACTACTCCAGCTGTCTGACTGGTAAGTTAGAGACATAAATGGGGAAATCTGGTAAGGGCATTTCCTCCTCCCTGCACTCCAGTTCTGTCCATTTGCCTACAAAAAATAGTTTTAAAAATCCCAGTGCCTGGATTCCATTTTTGCCCATCCTGCCAGTCCCTACCCAAGCAGAGAGACAGGGTTTGGGGCTTTTCTCACCCAATACGTCTCCAGAGCAGCCTAATTCCATTTATTGTGGTGGTTTAACTTAGAAATCAAATGACAGAATAGTATCAGATGGACGGGAATGAATGCTTCAGCCTGTCTAGTCTGGACTAGGGTCTGTCCCAAATGGAATTAAAACACTGAAGTATTCCAAGAGTGATATAAACACCTAGCTAAGGTACAAGCCACTTTGTGACCTTCTTCTTGTTATTCTTTAAAAAATGTAAAATTCAGTAAATACGAAAATACCCAAGCGGTGGAAATCAGGATCCACTCTGAGGAACTTGTGTGTGACGATGCACTGGAATCCCGAGTGGCTTCCTCCATCGGCCACGGCAACGCTGAGCTATTGAGAGCAACAGATACAAAAGAAGCAAAACCTTTTAAAAGTAGCATTTCTAGCTCTAATGAGATGGAACGATAAAATGAAGAGATTTAGGGCATTTGGCAGAACGCTAAAATATGAAGAGATATTAAAACATACTGAGTGGCTTATCTAGAAATGCAAAATGTTTCAACTTTGCAGCTGCACAAATCGCATCCACAGAATGTGATAAAAGCTTCTGCACTGCTAAATATGCTGAAACCCTTGGACGGGCAGTGGCTAAAAAGCATCTTTAAATTATGGAAAAGATTTTATGGTGGGTTTGTTTCCTTTTTAGAATTCTATCTGAAGAATGTTTTAATTTGGTTTTGGGCACTTTTTTAGACAATCGTTTGGCACTTCAAGATTTAGGTTCTTAGGCACAATGCGACAAGGTGAGTTTGGCCAGTCCTTCACCGTGCATCCTGTAGAGCAGCTGGAACTCCGCAGGCAGCTGGTGGGATTCCTGCCACTTGGTCGTGAACTTGGTTCCCTTCTTGTCATAGTAGTGGTACGGGAGGTCCTCCCGCGTGTTGGGGTCGAAGCCGAAGGGCCAGAATCCGTACAGGTGGATCTCGTCACATACGGCCGAAGCCAGGGTGTACATGAGGATACCTGTGCTCAGCCGCTTCGGGGACAAGTGCTTGTTCCTCCAGTACCTGGGGAGACAAGCAGGTGAGTCAGAACCAATCTGTTCAGAAATAACTGAAGGATGTTCTGAAGCAACCACAAAACTGCAGTGGCTCTGAAAACAAGCAGTCCTTAGTTGGCAGACTGTGCCTATCACATCAGGGATGAGGGGAAAATCACTTAAAAGATGTACTTGTACAAAGAGATGTATTTGGCCAGTTAAATGCAAGGCACCCACCTGTTAACGTGCTGCATGATATTTCCTGGCCAAGCCAGCTGGACCTTTAGCTGCCCTCTGTGCTCAACGAAGAAGTCAACCAGTGTTCTCGTGACTGTCGCCGACGTGTGGAAGAAAAAAGCGGGGATCCAAAGAATGGCCCCATCGAGCTTTTTCAAACTTAAAAAGAAGTTGTTGCGATCCTGAATGGTCAAGAGGTTGTTGTAATACTTCTCCAGGATGCTGGGGTTGAAGGTGGTAAGGTTGGTTTTCCTCCCAACATCTTTCTGGAAAGCCTCGGTTGGAGCAAAATTGCACCGAAAGACAAAATCCGATTTATCAATTTCCTGCCCGCACTGGCTGCCGGTCAGGATCCCGCTGTTGCCGACCACGGCACAGATGTTGTAGTGCTTGTTCAGGATGGGAGACACGTCAGGAAGCAGGGACCTGAAGTTGTTGCTGATGGAGAAAACGTACTTATGGCTGGAATAATCATAGTGCATCAGCTGCCCGATCCGAACGCTGCTCTTGGTCAGAGAAAAGTTTTTGATCACGTCGACATGCTGAAGGATTTCTTGCCTAAAACAAGAACAAAATAACAGAAAACATGGAATTCTATTTCCCCTTTTTTTTGCAGTGGATTTGTTTTCCACCTAGACTTACATTTTTCCTTTTTTTTTAAAGTGCACTAAAGTAGTTTCCTGAGTAACAGGGTGCAATGGCTTTTAAATGAATATAAATAGGCAGGAATGAGGGAGCTGGCTCCTCACCCTAGAGCTCCACCTCGCTTTACCAGCTGGTCGCTACTGACACCAGCTTAGGCTGTGCCTGTGCCTCTTGGAGTACTGTCAGGATTTAAATATGGGATTGGCTGCTTAGGACAAGGGGTGCAGCTCCCAGTACATCCCCCACAGTCGCCCAGCTGTGGGGCGTGCACTGCACCGCCCTGTCCGGGCTGGGACACAGGGTGAGGACGGCTTTCTGCTGGGGCTCTGCGTGCCTCTCATTCCTGGTGCAGCCACAAGGCACATGAAGCAAACCCAGGGTATCCAACTGAATTAACAGGAGACAATTTTTGTATATATATATATTTATGCTCTCATTAACAAGCTTCCAATCACAAAACCAAGCGACAGCTGCTGTCTCCATCTATGCACATATAGTTCCTTAATTCATATGTGGGCAAGCACAGCAGCACTTTCACAAGGGTTATTAGGGATACTTACAAAGCAAACAAAACCAACCCTACTTGGGAATTTCCCTTGCAGGGCATAAAATTAGAAACCCAATAGGACTTTATTTGCTTATGTTTATAGAAAACAAACAACCATTCCTCCAGCTTCGCATCCTCCAATGTCTGAGCATTAATGGAGTCCCACTGGGTGCCCTAATTATGGGTTCTGGCTGACGGACAAGTGCAAAGGCAGCTCCTGAGGCATCAGCTAAAATCATCAGAGGGGTAGCACAGGGACAGGCTTATGGAGCTGCTGGTGCCAGGGATGGAGCGACACTGAGGGTGGCCACTGCCACATAGCCTGGGAGGTCCTGGGGAAAAGATGGGACAAAGCGCCACCTCCTCTCTGTAGCCCACGGCTCCTGAGGGCAGCATGTGGCAGCACTGGAAGGGAATTACGTGTCCTGCTGTCCTTGGACAGTGGCCCGAAGGGAGGAGAAAAGCCCAAACCCTGCACTGAGAGGTGCAGCAGCCCCATCCTGCCTGGCCACAGAACCGGATTCCTGCTCCCCAGGTGGGACGTGTGAGCAGAGCCACGAGCTGGTCCCTAAACCAGCAGGCATTTGTCAGGACAAAATTGCAATCCAAGATGGCAGTAGCTGTCTTAAACAGCTACATGGTTTTATTTTCTTTTCTAGAAATGTTGAGTATATGTAATCAGCAATTAGATGTATGTAGAAAGAGCACAAAGCTCTGTGCCTGCCCCCGCAGCCGGAGCGGAGCTGGAGGCAGGAGCAGCACTGCACTTGCTCGGAACTGCTGGCAGCTGGGAAGTTTCTCTGTGTGTGTTTTGGCCTCCGTGAACACAGCGTTTCATGGCTGTTACAGCCCGAAGTGTTTCCAGTCTTAAACTACAGCTATTTATCCCGGAGTAATGACAATTCCACTTGCACACCAGGAAAGTGGGTCACGTTCTGGTACAATAATGTGTGTTGCAGCCTGGTGTCCTGCTCTGAAATAATCACGTCTTCCAGGGGAGCTGTAACTGTCTGGGGAAAAGCTCTGGTTCAGCCTTTTCTCCTGCCGCTGGCAAATTCCTCGGAGCTCAGAGTACTTAGCAGAGTACTGCATTCCCTTTAACTCCCGGTGGGAAGGGGGACAGCCTGGGCCGTGCCCAGCTGCTTGCTCACCTCTGGTGGGCGAAGGCGCTCCGGTTGAAGGCCCACTTGGAGGGCTTGTCCTGCAGCTCCTGGCCCAGGGAGTTGGTGATGGGGACGAACGAGGGGTCTAGGAACTTCAGCGCAAACTGGGACCTGGAGATGGGCACAGACACTGAAACACGCACACACATGGAGACACATGGAGACACAGAGACAGCCACGCGCACACGTGGGAACACCCAGTGCACACATGGAGACACCCAGTCACACACATGGGAACACCCAGTGCACACCTGGAGACACCCAGTGCACACCTGGAGACACCCAGTGCACACCTGGAGACACCCAGTGCACACCTGGAGACACCCAGTGCACACCTGGAGACACCCAGTGCACACCTGGAGACACCCAGTGCACACCTGGAGACACCCAGTGCACACCTGGAGACACCCAGTGCACACCTGGAGACACCCAGTGCACACCTGGAGACACCCAGTGCACACCTGGAGACACCCAGTGCACACCTGGAGACACCCAGTGCACACCTGGAGACACCCAGTGCACACCTGGAGACACCCAGTGCACACCTGGAGACACCCAGTGCACACCTGGAGACACCCAGTGCACACCTGGAGACACCCAGTGCACACATAGAGACACCCAATGCCTACACATGAAGACACATAGAGACACAGAGACATCCATGCACACACATGGAGACCCCCACACACACATGGGGACACCCAGTGCACACCTGGAGACACCCAGTGCACACACAGAGACACCCAGTGCCCACATAGAGACACCCAATGCCTACACCTGAAGACACATAGAGACACAGAGACATCCATCCACACACATGGAGACACCCCCACAGCACACATGGAGACACCCCCACAGCACACATGGAGACACCCCCACAGCACACATGGAGACACCCCCACAGCACACATGGAGACACCCCCACAGCACACATGGAGACACCCCCACAGCACACATGGAGACACCCAGTGCACACACAGAGACACCCAGTGCACACATGGGGACACCCACACAGCACACATGGAGACACCCCCACAGCACACATGGAGACACATAGAGACATCCATGCAGCACACATGAGGACACCCACGCAGACGCAGAGACACCCACGCAAGCACACAACACACATGCACACACACACCTCACACAGACACGCAGACACCCCCCGCGCCCCGCACGCAGACCCGCAGCCCGTTACCGGCCGTGCCCGACC
>WEIT01017764.1:10884-31675 GCA_013389985.1 Dryoscopus gambensis
GCCCTGGTGACCCCCGACAGCACCAGCGAGCCCCCGCCAGCCCCGTGTTTCCCTGCAGACAGGTCCAGCGAGCCCCCCGTTGAGCCCCTGTGCCACCCCAGCAGCCCCGGCGCGCCCACCAACAATGCCAGGTTTCCCCCCAGCAACCCCAGCGTGCCCCCAAAGGCCCCAGTGCCACCCGGACAGGCCCGCAACCCCCCCAGGAGCCCCAGGGTCTCCTCCACAGCAGTCCCCTCCCCGGTGTGCCCACCCTGACATCCCCAGCGTGCCCCCAGCAGCCCTGAGGTGCCCAGACCACCCTTCCCACTGCCTTGGGATGCCCAAGTGCCCCCCCAAAAGCCTGGCACGGCCCACTCTAGCAGCCACAGGGACCCCCCTGGAGCCCCAGAGCTGCAGGGACCCCATGGAGCCCCTGGATATGCATCAGGGCTGAGTGTGGCTCACCCATGGGGGCCCAGGCTGCTGGGGACCTTGTGCCTGTGCTGGGGACCTTGTGCCTGTGCTGGGGGCCCTGTGCCTCTGCTCGGGACCCTGTGCCTCTGCTGCAGGACCTGTGTCCCGGTGGGTGCACGGCATCCCCAGCTCCCATTTCCCTGTGACGCCGTAGATCACGGGTGGCATGTATGGAGCTGTGGGAGCCTGTGCTGGGCAGTGCAGACTCTGTGCTGGCTTGGAAGACCCCTCGCTCTTTAAAAGCCTGGTGTTTGGAGCACGGGTCATTAAACTGCCCCCTAAACCACAGCAAAAGCAAATCCCATGTGGACTCCAAGAGAGCTTTCTGCGCTCCCAGGGATGTCTCTCATGAACACGACCCATGCATGCTGCATCGCTCTCAGTGTTTCTTCAAACTCCATTTTTCCCCTCACAATGCCCCCCCCCAGCCCACTCTGCCTCCAAGCCCCGAGTTCACTGAAGTGCCTCATAAATAATAGATCCTGTCTTTGTAGCCCCGTCCTTGCTCTGGGCTATTTCCTACTCACTCTCCGTACACAGAGCTTTCTTTGAAGAGCAGGAACATGAGGAGCTCGCAGGGTTGGGGTTTGCATCAGTGTGGTTCTTCTGCCTGCAGTGGGAGTTTGGCCAGAGTGCGGCCCGAGGTCTATATCCCGCTCCTGTGGGATGCCTGTGGCTTTGGTGGAGAGAGAGAAAAGGCTGGGAATGCAGGAAATAGCAGTGATTTGACACAGGACATAGGCATTTTATGTGACTGTCACCTGATATCCATTATTGTCCACCCAGTGCATGGTGTCCCCAGCTTCAGCACGGATGGTGTTGTCCCAGGGAAATCCTAGGCTTCCCATGATAAATCAACCACAGACTTTTGATTTAAATATTTTAGAAATCAGTTCTCTAACATTTAATATTGTCTCCTGTAGTTTCTGACCTTAAGTCCTTGGGCTGGGAATAAACCCCAGAGTAAGACTGTGCAGCCCTGGTGTCACGGTCCTGTCCACTCTCCTGGCTCTTCTCTGGCAGGAGAGCTCCCAGCTGTTGGACTGGGAAATTCAGTTCCATTCAGTTCCAAGGCCCTGCCATGGACACCTTCCCCTGGACCAGGTTGCCCATAGCCCTGTCCAACCCAATCAGCAGGACAAGCAGCACTACTGCGGTGTGACTGCTCTGGGGGACAGCTCAGCTGGAGCAGCTTGGAGCTGGAGCAAGGACATCGATGGCACTCTGATCCTGTGTTTGGACCCATTTTCCCCCTGATTCTGCCCCTGCAAAAGAGATTTAGGAGGACCTTGGGAAGGTGTTTTGGTAAGAAATGTTTAAACCCTGCTGTGTGCCGCAGCCTCTCCCCTGACCCGCCGTGAGCCCCAGCCCCGCCAACAAGTTGCAGTGGAAACAAAGGCAGTTCTTGCTTCAGATTCTTCAGAGATAGCAATATGTCAGGAGCCCCTGGAGAGGCCGAAAGTAAATGAATCAGTGCTAGAAAGTGAAGGATATCATCCGTGCTGAATGGTGAAAAGGAGTCCTGAACAGTATCTTCATTGATTTTCCTGTAATTGACACAGAGCTCGGCTCGCCGGAGGCTGCGGCAGGAGCGGGGAGGCCCAGGTACCACTCCCGCCCCAATTAGGCAGCTCGGGGCTGTGGGCAGCTCCAAAGGAGCAGTGGGCCAGGAGCCCGTGATTTCACTGGTCACGGGGTGCTCTGCAAGCTGCCTTGAGGACAAGGAGCAGCTCAGAAGGACGTGTCCCAGGCTGCCAGCAGCTTCCCACCGGCCCTGGGACAGCCGGGGGTGCACCGAGCCCTCAGCTGGTGAGAAACACCAGCCCTTAAGTCAGGAAAATCCAGCAGTGGCAGCGGCAGGAAATCTGGTTAGGTGAGATCTGAGGCTCTCCAAGGAGGAATGTGCCTTCTGTGTGAAACCTCGCAGCTGGGCAGTGGGCCAGGCCCCGCTCTCCGGGCACCCATGGACACCCTGTCCCGGGGCAGAGCCAGCCGGGCAGCAGGCATGGCGCGGCTGGCACAGCTCGGTGCAGCGAGCCACGGAGCCGGTGGCGGGCGTGGGGAGCAAGGCTGGGACAGGGACAGGGTCTGGCTGTGGCTGGAGCGGCGCTGGCACCGTGTCCAGGGCAGGGGGAGCATTCCAGAGGCCCTCCCTGGCCAGCAGGCTGGGTGTGCACTTAGGAAAGGTTCCCACTTTTTGACTTATTCATGGCAATGGGACACGGTCTTTATAACAGTACTGGAAACTTGTGCTTTGAAGATTTGCCCCCACTGAAATCCACTTTTTCCAGGCTATCTTTGCACTTTCCCTCCCTCCTTTGAAGCTGGTGTTTGGGGTCTCCAAACATAAGGAGGTCTCTGCCTCACGGTGCTCCAAGTGGTTTTAAAGTCTCTTCAAAACCGGATGCTTGTCAGCCTGCTGGGGTGTGAAGGTCCATGAATTTATTACCACGAGCATTTTCCCTCCTCAGCCGCGTTTAGCAGCCGAGGCTGCTGGATTGCTGCGGCTCCGCTTGGGCCGCAAAGGTATTCCCTGGGTAAGGGTGTGTGTGAGGAGCGAGCTCCTGCGGCTCCTGGGACACCCTGCCGGGCTGAGGAACCCTCGCATCCCGGCCCCTAACGCAGTGCGAGCAGCCGCAGAGGCAGCAGCCAGCGGCGAACAGGGGGCACAGCGGGGACACTGCCGTGGGTGCTCGGGGCCAGACGGGACCCCAGTGGGCCCGGCGAGGGCTGGGCAGGATTCGGGCTGGAAGCCCGGCCGTCCCCCGGCGGGACCTCGTCCGCCCGAGCCCCGCGGTTTCCCTGAGTCACTCCCTGCCCGGAGCCCCGCGTTCCTGCTGATGCAGCGCCGGGGTCACTAAATGCTTTGTTGAACGCCTGCCCGCGTGTGCCTAAGTGCTTTCAGCCTGGGTGGCTGCTGAATCGGGTTTCCTGGGACAATTATTTTGAACATAAGTACCCAAAGTCTGCTCGAGTCCTTTTCTAAGTGCTTACGTTATTTTGTTTTAAAAACCTGGCATTGCAGCCTTATCCCTGTGGTCAGAGCAGTCCCAGAGATGTACTTATTTTAATTATATTTGGAAAAATGCTTGCTGGGCACAACGGGCACGTCTCTCCTCCTGACTCTAAAATGTGCAGTGTTTTCTCTCAGCCTGTGAGCTCTCACCCTTCTGCCAGTGCCAGGAGCCCACTGAGCCCCAGGCATGGGGGCACATTCCATCAGGAATGTTTGGGAATTCAGTCCCAAACCTCAGTGGGAAACAACGGGAATAATCCTGACGGGCCCATGAGGAGGGATTGGCGTGTGTGTTGGTACCTCCTCCACTCAATGCTGCTCTTAGTGCAGGACCAGGGTTAGTTAAGCCAGGTTTGGCAAGGCTGGCAGCTGAAAGAGGTTCCTGGGGGCTCAGGAGAACACAGGGACAGCTGCCCCTGGAATGGGGAAATTGCCAGTTCCCAGGTTATTATTCACTCTTCACCTAGTTAAACCACCAGGAATTTACTAAAGCCTTCAAGATTCAAGCTTATCATTTCTTTCAATAGTTTATTACATTTTAAAACCATCCCACTGCCTGGTTTGTGGCACTGCATTAATGCCTCACGGGCCAACTGCTTCACCTCCTTCCCAAGGAGACCGGAGAGATCCCAGAGTGGGGAGCCAACTCCAGAGGCTTCTCTCAGTAGTGGAGAAAGAGCTGATGAGCCCAGCCATGTCCCCAGCCCTGCAGGGATGCAGGGAACCGCAGGGATGCAGGGCACCACAGGGGCACAGGACACCACGGGGATACAGAGCACCACAGGGATGCGCGGCGCTGCAGGGATTCATGGCACTGCAGGGATTCATGGCGCTGCAGGGATTCATGGCGCTGCAGGGATTCATGGCACTGCCACTCGCCCAAGCTGCTGCCGTGGCCCCCCGTGGGCTGGCACACGGCCGTGTCCCTCGGGATGCGTCTGCCTGTCTGCGTCAGCCGATCCCAGCAAGGACAGCCAGCCCCACTGTGGAAAATCCTAATGAAAGGGCTAAAGCTGGGAAGAGTAGGGAGCGATTAGTGGTGTGCATGCAGCTGAGCTTCCTGCAGATTACTTGTCTTTAGACCTAATCCTCCGCGCTGGAAAAAATCCCAAATCTCTTCATTTTTTTATGGAGTGATTATCATAGACTGCAGAATGATTGTGTAAAAATTAATCCTGGGGGATGAGATCAGGTTTGGAGCGGCAGCGTGGTGCTGGCCAGAAGCTGGTAAACAAACCTTTCCCGGAGTGAGGGAATTAAGCCCCAGCGGCTCCCTTGTTTTCCCCGCGCTGAGGGGGCTCTATCCAGTGCTCCAGCTGTGTGCAGGAGCAGCAGATCGTGGGGCGGCCGGGGGTGCCCACAGGCCCAGGTGCCAAAAGGTTTCCAGGGCTTCCCTGAGGTGTGAGGGGGATTGTGGAGCGGGCAGGGGGCTGTGACGGGACAGATGGGGACACGCCAGCAGTGGGACCGTGCCGGCACCCCCGGCTCCAGGCGGTCACCCATCCTCAGGGCTCGGGTTCAAGAAGGTGCTTAAGCCCAGCATTAGGAGCGCACGCCATCCCATCCCGCTGCCAAGTGTGATGGATCTGTAACTATTCTGAAGCCATCCATGAATATTGCATGTGGATCCACTTATTGGAGCCTCCCCTGCATGGCTGCCTGGGCCTGGTTTAATGTTGGGCTGTCAGGAAATGCAAGCCAGGGAGGAATAGTTGGGGATCAGCCCTTTTGGTGCCAGCAGCTGAGGGTGTGGGGGAGAGGCAGGGAGCGAGCCGGGGGGCACTGCCAGGGATGGGGCTCTGGACTGATTTAAATCCTCTTCCTCCCCCAGGTGCTCGATTCCTGGAGGGGAGCAGCACCTGGCTTTGGGGGAGCTGGCAGAGCCCTGGCCGGGAGCACAGGGACAGGGCCCCCCTGCCCAGCCCTGTCTGGAGCTGCGGGAGGGAGAGGTGACAGGGACTTGGAGCCTTGCTGCAAACTTCTGCCGAGTTTCTCATCCCCAGGGGCAGGGCCAGGGCACCCGGGCGCTGCTGCTGTGGTGGCAGAGCGCTGCTGCTGTGCGCAGGGGAAGAGCAAGGTCAGAACTGCCCGCGGAAAAGCCGCCCCCAGAGGGGGCTCCGCAGTGACTCACTCAGTCAGGAGTTGGAGATTAGGCCTGGGTTAATTTTATGCGTTAATCAACGAGAGAGGGAACGTTTTATTTTTACTGGATGGCCGGCGTCCCTCCCATTTACACCGCACGGCTCCATTGATTTCATTAGGATCTGCCAGGCAGGAATGAGAGCGGAACTTGGCCCCCTTAATTAAGATGACTGTTGCTAAAGGCAGAATGATGGAAAATAATTAACCCTGTAAAAAAACCACACGATGCTGAGAAGGAGAAATACATAATTTAGGAATCAGGAGGCCATTATGCAATATTAATTGCAGACAGCATGTCTGAACAGCACGACACACCGCGAGTCGTGCCGCTCCTCACAGCGCTGCTGGAGAGCCCAATCTGGCTCTTGATGTTCAACCAAGAGCCCCAAAGTTGCACCTCTGGAATAAATGTCCTCCACAGCAGGGTCTGGGTGCATTTGGGGGCCCAAGGTGTGCTCAGGAGAGCCAGTGGCACAGGGAGCTGCTGTCTCCACTCCCAGAGCTCCACAAATATGCTGCTTCTGCTGGTGGAGGCTCAACCAATTTCATTAATTAAAGTTCTAATTGTGCTAAGGTAGCTTTGACCTCCTAGGAAGACCCTTGCCCTTCTTTACCAAGAAAATTGGATTATTCCTCCCAGTGCTGATTGTGAGAGCCTTCTCTGCTGCTAAAATATTCTCTCGACTTCCTAATCAAATGACTTAAAAAGGCCAAACACAGAACTTTCAACAGCAATAACAAACACACCCATTTATTGAAACAGACACAAGAAACAGCAATTCCATAGGCAGTTTCTAGGGAAGGCTGTAAATGGATGCAGGGGGAAGGTGCACTTGGCCCTGGCGATGTTTTGGGGGTTGGGTACTGGGCTGTGAAGCTCCTTTTTGACACCAAAGCATTGGGAACCAGAGCAGTGCCCTGGAGATCGGGATGTTGGTCACCCCAGGGCTGGGACAGGGCAGGAACAGCTGGATCATTTCAGGATGAGGACATTGCCACAGCTGCATGGCTCTTGTCTTTGTTTCACTGTAGGTGAAATTTTTTACCCCACTAGTCCCAATATTTTGCACTCAGAGGCAACTCCGTAATCGTGGCAGGCAAAGATGGTGGTGACGAATCAATTAATGCTCATTTCCTGTATCTCTGTCATTAATGGCAAAGCTGATAAGAACCACTTGTTTAACTGTTAGTAGGAGAAAATGGTTTTCCAGGGATCTTGGCTCCCAGTTGCCTCCTGCTCACAGGGAAGTGGTGGAGGCTGTGGGCAGTGCAGGGCTGTGCACAAACCAGGAACAAAATCCTCTGTTTGGCTCCAGATCTCACCCGTTTTGCCAACATACCAGAGGACACCTTATTTTTATTTCTCTCTTATATTCTGGTATCTTCCATTCCTAATTCAGCCTTAGGGTTCTCCTTCCAGCTCAGCCTTCTTGGTCCCCACTGCAGAACAGGCCCAAACTTGTCTGGACGCAGCAGCAGCAGGTGGAACTGCGTGGTGCCGTCAGTAAAACAGTGTCAGCAATGAACTAACACCGTAATGAGATTGCTTCCAAGGAAACACAACTTAGAAATCTCCTCTCCAGGTCCTCCTGCTGCTGCTGCTCCCATGACACCCCCAGGCGTGTCAGGTGCACCGGGGTGGTGCAGAGTGAGGGCAGGGGGAGGCCCAGCTTCCTCAGGGATGCACACCTGGACCATGGAACAGGCAGGGCCGTGCCGAGCCCCTCCCCAGCACAGCTCAGCGCTCCCCGGCCTCTGTCCTTCAGCCTCCTCTCCTTACACACTAAATCAAGGAATTATTTCCTAACTGACCGTAATTTTATTTTGTAGCTCTCGCTAATGAGCTCTTTGTGTAATGCATCATAAATTACTTACAGCAAGATTTTTCTTTTACTTAGAATGGGTAAAAAATCGGCGTTGGCTCCTGCCTGTGCCCGCCGTGCCCACACCGTACTGGATTTTTCCAGCCGAAGCTCAGCTATGCTCAAGCCCTAATTTTGCAGATAAACAGCTTCTATTTCATTAAATGAGCTCTGCACAGAATGTTTGTCTTAGTTATTTCCAGAAAATTAATTCACAGGGCTTAATCTGTTTAGCATCTGATTAATGGGATTTTTAATCACCCATAATAATGATAATAAAGGGCTTAAAGTAATAACCGAGGCAAAGGTGTGTATTTGTCTTTGCTCTGCCCGTTGTCCTGACAGCCATCAGTGCTGCACAGTAACTCCAGATATTTGGCATCGTTCCCTTCAGATCTATTGATCAGGTGGGAAAACCAGGCCTAGTTTGAATCCATCTCATTTAACAATGTTTGTAAAAGCACCTGTTATCAGACAGGGAGTTTGGGAAGCAGCGCTGGCAGCTCCTGCAGCCAAGACGCATCCCAACCGCTCCCTCCCGGGACACAAATGCCATTAAGCCCTGTCTCTGATAATTAAACACCTGCTGCATGACACCTAAAATCAGATTTGCTACCAGACATGGCAAGGGGCACAACAGGGACGTGGCGGAGCGTGGGTTTAGTGGGACAGCGACCACGCTGCGGCGGAGGTGTTTGGGCCTGCAATGTTTCCTGGAAGGTGTCTGAATTCCATCTTTTATCTGAGTGCCAGAGACCCCACTGCCACCCTCGGGGTCCCACCTGGCCATGGACAGAGCAGCTGAGGCCAAACACAGCTCACTGCAGCTGTGGGCAGGGCCCACCCTCCTCCTGTGGGGATTTATTCCCAGCTCCTTGCTGGGCTGCTGCAGAGTGGCTGGGCTCACAGGCTGCTGTCCTTGCCTTTTTGAGGGGAGAAACTCCTTTTCTGTGTTTTTGGCTGTGGCAGGTGAGCAGGAGGTCAGGGCACAGGCTGCAGCACTTCCCAGGGAGGGATCAATACCCAGCCAGCCGTGCTCCCGCTCCGAACGGGGAGGAACGCGGATAGGCACGTGCTGGGGGAGGCAAGAGGCATCCTCTGCCTCTCCGCGGGCTCCTTCCCTCTCCCCGGCTGAAATTGGAAAGAAATGGATCGATCTTTGACTCTTTTCGGGGTGAGGGGAAATTGCAGAATGAAGATGACTTGAAAGAATGAGATGGATGGGAGCAACTGGAGCTCATCCTCCACGGGGGAGGAAAATGCAGCACAAATGATGATGTTAGCGATCCATCCGTCAGTCAGGGCTTTATTCCGAGGCCCATCATGGAGCACGGCACCAGCGTGGGCTCCGCTGGGGCAGGAACCTGTGCAGCCTTAATAACCCACTGCTCCCAGCGGCGCAGCCGATCCCCGCGGGGGCTGTGCCCCACTGCGGGTCCCAGGGGTCCCGGGAAGGAGCAGCCATCCCCACCGGGCTGTGGTGAGCGCCTCGGAGCAGCCCGGGCTAGGGGAAGGTGTCTCTGCCTTTGAGGGGGTGCTGGGGCCGGGGGATTCCCTCCGGGAGCGAACACCCGTTCCTAGGGGCAGGCCAGGTCCCCGCAGCTCCTGCCGCTGCTCCGCGGCTCCTGCGGAAGGCAGGGATGCGCTGTCCCTGGCGGAGCAGTTATAAATTCCCAGCGTAGCAGGTTCCAGGCTGATTGCCTTTCCTGACGGAGTCTCTCTGTAAATGAGGCTTTTCACAGATGACAGATAGAGCTGCTCCTGCGGAGCATAAATCCTGGCAGCCCAAAGTGCCGCCACAGCCTGTTTAACAGCCCTGCTCCCCCCGGCCCCGAGGCCGGCTCCCGGGGATGACACAGCGCTCCGGTGGCGGTTCCTCATCAATTAGCCCCGTCGGCACCGCTGGGCCCGCGCCGCCGCTCCGCTGAGCCGGGCGCTGACCCCGCTCCGGAGTGAACCTCCTCCGAGGATAGGATGGGCTTCCCTCCATCGCTGCGCGCTCAAAGGCCGCTTGCCCCTGTCTGCCAGCTTCTCCGGGACATCTTCCGCCCCCTGTGCCTCCCTCTCCTTGCACGCTCTCCCTTGTGCCATTTATCCCCGTTCCTGACCTCTGGAGCAGACGGCACTGCGGGGTCACGGAGCTTCCCGGGAGGTCGGGGCCGAGCAGGGAGTCTGTGCTGCGGATCCCAACCTGGACACCCACGGCAGGAGCACAGGGATGCCCCGGCGCAGGGGTTAGCACAGGGATGCTCAGCACAGGGATGTCCTGGTGCAGGGGTTAGCACAGGGATGCTCAGCACAGGGATGTCCTGGTGCAGGGGTTAGCACAGGGATGCTCAGCACAGGGATGTCCTGGTGCAGGGGTTAGCACAGGGATGCTCAGCACAGGGATGTCCTGGTGCAGGGGTTAGCACAGGGATGCTCAGCACAGGGATGTCCTGGTGCAGGGGTTAGCACAGGGATGCTCAGCACAGGGATGTCCTGGTGCAGGGGTTAGCACAGGGATGCTCAGCACAGGGATGTCCTGGTGCAGGGGTTAGCACAGGGATGCTCAGCACAGGGATGTCCTGGTGCAGGGGTTAGCACAGGGATGCTCAGCACAGGGATGTCCTGGTGCAGGGGTTAGCACAGGGATGCTCAGCACAGGGATGTCCTGGTGCAGGGGTTAGCACAGGGATGCTCAGCACAGGGATGTCCTGGTGCAGGGGTTAGCACAGGGATGCTCAGCACAGGGATGTCCTGGTGCAGGGGTTAGCACAGGGATGCTCAGCACAGGGATGTCCTGGTGCAGGGGTTAGCACAGGGATGCTCAGCACAGGGATGTCCTGGTGCAGGGGTTAGCACAGGGATGCTCCAGAGCAGGAACTGGCACAGAGATGCTCAGCACAGGGATGTCCTGGTGCAGGGGTTAGCACAGGGATGCTCAGCACAGGGATGCTCCAGTGCAGGAATTAGCACAGGGATGCTCCAGTGCAGGAACTGGCACAGGGATGCTCAGCACAGGGATGTCCTGGTGCAGGGGTTGGCACAGGGATGCTCCAGAGCAGGAACTGGCACAGAGATGCTCAGCACAGGGATGTCCTGGTGCAGGGGTTAGCACAGGGATGCTCAGCACAGGGATGCCCTGGTGCAGGGGTTAGCACAGGGATGTCCTGGTGCAGGGATTAGCACAGGGATGCTCCAGTGCAGGAATTAGCACAGGGATGCTCCAGTGCAGGAACTGGCACAGGGATGCTCAGCACAGGGATGTCCTGGTGCAGGGATTAGCACAGGGATGCTCCGCACAGGGATGTCCTGGTGCAGGGGTTAGCACAGGGATGCTCCAGTGCAGGAATTAGCACAGGGATGCTCAGCACAGGGAGGCTCCAGTGCGGGAATTAGCACAGGGATGTCCTGGTGCAGGGGTTAGCACAGGGATGCTCAGCACAGGGATGTCCTGGTGCAGGGGTTAGCACAGGGATGCTCCAGTGCAGGGATTAGCACAGGGATGCTCCAGTGCAGGAACTGGCACAGAGATGCTCAGCACAGGGATGTCCTGGTGCAGGGATTAGCACAGGGATGATGCCCCCGTGCAGGAATGCTCCGTGCTGAGCCCTGTGTCAGACCCGCAGCAGGGAGCACCAGCAGTGCCAGGGAAGGACGCAGGGCCCCATCCAGGGTGGTATAAAGGTCTGTCACCTCCTGAGATGGCCACAGCCGTGCTGATTTACACCCTGTGCCACCCAGGCTGGATCAGGAGGCAGCTCTCTGCAGCCTCTGCCCCTGAGCACAGATCCCAGCCCAGCTGGCGCCCCTCGCACGCCGATGCCGATCCAGTACGACACTGCTGAGGCATCCTGTGGAGGAATCAATTTTGCCAGCCAGCCAGGGTACTTCTTCCTGGAGAAACTCAAAGTTTACAAAGGAAGACAAACATTTAGGTGATCCTGCCCCTCTTCCAAGGCAGCTGGTTCCCACTGGCGAGCCATCGGCATTCCGGCCGAGGCGGGAGCCTCAGCCTGGTGCTCATTACTCTGCTCCCAGATGAACAGTAAGTCTCTGGAACAGTACTTACAGCCTGTAATAATATTACTGCTCGCTCTGCTACATGGTCCCTCAGTCATTTTTTCAATTAAAAAAGGCCCAATGCTCTATTAACCTTTTGCCTGCTCCTCCATCCTTCATCTGCTGGCGGCCGGGATCGCAGCCGTGTGTTAAAGAAGGCATAGATTACTGTAAAGCAGCGCCGAGCCCTCTGTCATGGCCACGATGAAGTGTCATCTGTTCATTTAAAAATATGAGCCAGTTTATCAAATTCCCCACCTCTGAACCGCTGCTGGAATCTCTTTGTTACCCGTGCAGGAGGCAGGCGGAGCGAAGCCAGCCGGGGCTGCGGGGCTGGGAGCCGGGGCTGGCAGGGCTCCTGACATCCCTTCTGCACGGACAGATGCGTTCTGCCCCCAAATCCTTCAGCAGCCCGTGCTGGCAGCCCGAGTAGATGTTATAAATAAGTACAGCTATTTCCATCGCCCTGGCGCAGGGATGGCAGGGAGCAGCTGCTGCTCCCGGCTCTCCAGGCCGTCCCGTGGCTGTGGCCGTGTGTCCCATCCCACCTCACACCTCTGCGCCTGGAAAACTTCGTTCCACTCAGGTTCCGTGAGCTTTTCCTGGCAGGGTTTACCTATGGACCCAGGGAAGGTGCTGCTGCCCAGGGGTGCACCCGGTGTCCCACTGCTGCCAAACACACTGGGTTTCATTTTATTCCGATTTATTTCTGATGTGCTGCCTCTATTCCTCTCTCAAGGCACCAGCTACTGGCTGTAGCTACAGGGACTTGTTGGACAAGAGCCCCAGATGCTCCAGTTTGATTTCCAGGATCCACAAATAACAGCGTACAACACATTATTTGCTAGAAATTACCTGAAGCTCAGCCCTTCAGAGCTCACTGTGCAGTGCAGAAAAGAGACCCTGTTCCAATCAATATCCTTTCCACGGTCTCTGCCTGTCCACTGGCCATTATTTCTCTGGGTTTCTTTTCCTTACAGTCCCAGCTGCATCAATATAAGAGCTCCGAGTGGTTTGGAGGTGGGTTTTGAGCTCTAACCCTCTGCCTGGGAAGATTACAGGTCCTGGAAAAAGATAACCATACAAACTGCTTCAGAAAGGTCCAGCAAAAATGCCCATCTCTGTCCCAGCAGTGGAGAGAGCAAAAGAGCAGAGAATTTGTGGCGTCACCTCCAGCCTGGGCAGTGTCCACACACACCCCCTTCCCAAGGCTGTGCGAGCTGGCTCGGGTTAGCTGGGAGCCAAACCAGCCAGGGAAAACGGAGAGACAGCTCCGCATGAATATTGCTGTCAATAGAGCTTCATCCTACAGTGCCACACTCAATTCATAGACTGCTCGTTTACCAAAGGCCTCGGAATCTCACTCATTAATCCTGCTCGTGCCCAAGGGCTCGTGCCCGTGTCAGTGGGGAAGGGCTTCTCCCCTGGCTCCAGTCTGGGGTCTCTTTCCTTATGGAGCAGCCTCAGGTTAAAGATGCTTTGTTATTCCGTGATTTTTCCCGCAGAAGTTCCCATATCCTGCAAGAGGGCATCTTTCCCTCTTGCCTTGATGAGCTAAACACGCCAGGCTCTTTCAGCTGGCTGCTGTGCACTGTCTTTCTGGCTGCAGGTAATTTTTATGGCTATTTTCTGTTCTCCCCCCAGTTTCCAGCATCCTTTCGAGCCCTGAGTACCACAACAGGCTGTAGCACTGCAATATCTGCCTACAAGTGCCCCATGCTGAGGCAGGAGCAGCTCCCCTCCGCCTCCCCTGCATTTACCCAGGGCTTCCATTAGCCCATTTTCCCACAGCAGCTTTTTGGGTATCATGTTCCATTATTTATTTGAGGATAAACACCTAAAAGCTGGATGCTTTTCAGAGCTGTTGCTCCCGGAGTGGTCTCCTCTGCGGTGCCCTCCTGGGACACTGCACGTGACCCTGGGTCTCCAGCTGCAGGTTTTACTGGTGCCCTCCCAGCTCCTCCACTCTCCCCCTGCTCCTGCTCTTGCTGGTCCTGCTGGTTCCTGCATCCCTGGACGTGCTCAGGATGGGCCTTGGAGCAACCTGTTCTAGTGAGAGGTGCCCCTGCCCATGGCAGGCGTGGGCCTGGATTGTCTTTAAGGTCCCTCCCAACACAAACCAGCCCCCTCCCAGCTCTGGGATGCTCGGCTCCTATCCTGGGTTGTGCCCCACCTCCCTCGTAATCTCCCTCTCCCTGAGAGTTTATGTGGATTAGCAGGTCCCTGTGTATTATCCATAAACCTCGCTGATCCCCAGATGATGGCTGTAATGGGATTGTGCCCACCTTTTCCAGGCTGGATGTGCCTCCTGCCTCTGGGACAGGCTGGCAGAGCTGCTCCCTGTGCCCGCGGGCTCTCCCTCTCCCCAGCCGTGTTGATCTCCCTCCTTCTCCTTCTTGGCCCCCAGATTTATTATTCTACGGTGATTGTGTTGAATTGCATTTGAAATCAATTAGCACAGGTACTCAGAGATGAATGTTCATGCTCTGAAAAAAGGTGATGAAAACATACCATTTAAACAGAAATCAATTTCCCTTTCATGTATTTCTTCCTAGCTGCTGCCCGAAATTAATAGTTTTTAGATATTTGCGCTCGGAGAGGAGAGGGTCCCTTCGTAAAGCACTTCCCTCTCCTCCTCCTCCTCCCGGCTCTCCCACGCCGCTTCCCTCCCCGGCTGTCTTTGCCTGGCAGGAGCAGCTCGGCGAGGAGCGGCTGCAGCTGCCTCCTCCCTCCTCATCTTTTCGGGCCATCATTAGCCACTTCTCCGCGGGAAACTCTTCCAGCGGAGCTCTGACGAGTGCCGGATCTCCCCCTCGAGCCCCGCGTGCCAATTACCCTCGCAGGGAGAACGAGCAGGGATTAAGGGATGGTCCCTGCGGAGCCGGGGCAGAGCCGCCCTCCTCCGGCATTCCCGAGCACGGGCGAGCCCCCAGACCTCCAGCAGCCCCACCACCCCTAAATAGGGTGGGTTCCCACCCTGGGTCAGCTCTGGTGCCACTCGGGCTTCAAGTTCGGGACAAAAGCCAGGAAAAGTCCCCGGGAACAAAAGCACCTCTTTGTTCGGGGCAGCTCCGAGTGAGGAGCCTGGGGCTGAGCTGAGGGGGCTCCTGCCAGTGCACCCTGGGCTTGGTGGCCCCACACATCCTTGCCCTTCCAGCTACTCCGGTAAGACGCCCCTGGAACTCTGTCCCACTGAAATGCCGTGACTTTCCCAAATTCCGGATAGTGCACAAGCCAGGTAAAAAGAAGAAAAAAATGGCAATTTTTTGCTAAACTTCCCTGGAAAACTATGACCAAAGGATCTTTGTCCCACGCTCCTTGGATCCTCTGAAGAAGGAATTTTCCCTGGGCTAAAGCAGCTCTCAGCAGTCAGGAGATGACCTTTGATGGGGTGCCCTAAAACCGACCTGTCCCCTCATTCCTGGCTCTGAACGCCAAAGGTCTTCCCAACCTGCTTGTCCACAGGGACCAGCAGTTTAATGCCATAATCATTTCATTTATTATCTTCTTTAGGCTACAAAATCTAATCCCCAAATTTAGGCAAGCATCTGTCCTCCTCATTTCCCACAAGGCACCAAATTATGGCTCAGCCCCTCCGCTGTGCCCTGATCCCTTCGATCTGGTTTTCTATCAGTGTTATTATTAATCTCCTCCAATCATTTTTCCTCACCATCTGTTTTCCAGCGGGACTCCCGTGCTTAGGGGAAGACCCTGAACCCCGGGACTCCCTGGCTCTAATCCCGGCCGTGCCAGTGAGGCTGTGGTGATCCCGAGCGAGCCGCTCCCTTGACCTCCTTGTCTCCCAGATGGAGCCGGTGTGGAAGTAGGACAGCAGGGAAACTGAGGTGCTGCGCTGCTGCTGGGCTCTCACGGGGAAATGAAGTGCAAGGGCGAATTAGGTTAATATTTTTAGGAAATGGGGGGAGCTTTCCTATTGGTGAGGGTGGTGAAGTGTCCTGGAGAGGCTGTGGGACCCCAGGCTGGAGGTCTGGGCGTGCCGTGGGGGTCAGGCTGACCCAGGTGCTCAGGGGCAAGCCCTGTGCCGGGATTATTCTCTGCGCAATGATGCATCTCCAGCTCAGAGCCCTTCCCTGCTCATTCCATTCTCACCATGGATGAGCTGGAGAACGGATGTTTCCCATCCCCTCCGGATCCCCCGGACCCACGGGTCGTGCCCCCTCCACCACCCTCAGGGCAGCAGCAGCAGCACAGGAGCAGCACAGGAGCAGCACAGGAGCAGCGCAGGAGCAGCGCAGGAGCCAGTCACTGTCTCGGGACAGAGGCACTTTCCCTGATCCCTGAACGGGGCTGTGCCCACGTGCTTGGGCAGGGACGCGCCTGGGCCCCCCTCCCCCGTGCCAGGATTCCCATCCGGGCTCTGGGAGCAGCTCAGGAGCCCTAAAGGCACAGGGACACCTTGCAGTCGATGCCCTCATTTGCATGTTTCATTTTTTGATATTTTTCAACTATGCCTATGATTTCTCTAAGAGAAATCAGGTTTTCAGCTCAGCCCCTGGTTGCACAGGGCAGGAATAAAAACTGTTCACATCCTCTGTGTTTCTGGTCTCCAGGTATTGATCGCCGTCTCCATTTTCCCCACTCTCGGCTTGATTCCTGCCACTGCCTATTTTTGGTTTATGCTTCCTGCCGGCAGATCCTTCTGGAGCTTTTCTCAGGCTCCTGCTTTGCCTCCCAC
The DNA here is from genome assembly GCA_013389985.1 of Dryoscopus gambensis. Taxonomy (NCBI): domain Eukaryota; kingdom Metazoa; phylum Chordata; class Aves; order Passeriformes; family Malaconotidae; genus Dryoscopus; species Dryoscopus gambensis. Next base: position 27,098 of record WEIT01017764.1, read on the forward strand.
CGGCACTGCAGCATCTCCGGCCCCCCCCAGGCCTCCTGCACTGCGCCCATGGAGGGGCTTTGGGAGGTTGGGCTCGGGTTTGTAATTACAGCACATGCTCCTATTTTAATCCAGAGATTTAATTCGCCTCCTAACTAACCCCTCTGTGTTGCTAGGATTTGTAACCCCCTTTTAATTTTAGATCTAGATATTTGCTCAAAGTATAGATTTTCACCCTTCTCTCAGACTGGCAATGGCTCTGTGTGGGTAGGACTGCAAATCTGAGTTATTAAACCTTTGCATACCCAGGACACCATGCTGGAAGCTTATTTGGGGTTCTGCTTGCTTACAGGGTGTAAATAGAGTCTGCGGTACCCAAACCCCCGTCCTCCACCCCCTCCATTTGTTTTGCTGTGCCTGAGATCTCTTTGATTCCCGAACTTCTCCCTCCCTGTGTTATTTGTTACCCGCTCCAGCCGAGCGCGGGCTGGCAGGCTCAGAAATCAATTCAGCGCCGGAGTTTCAGTCTCAGAAGAGCTGTGTGGGGACGGCTGCCACCTTCCCGGGATGGCGGGTGACAGAAGATAAATCGCAGTGGATTTTTTGCCAACGTGCCATATTTCAAACTCATAATCAGTCCAGCATCACCCTCGGCTCCCTTCAGCATCTCCTTCCCACTCCGGGTGATTTATGGCCCCGGGTACCAACACCAATCGTACATTTCTAATCCTCTCTTGTATAATTTCTCTTTGCTGCATTTCCTTAATTACCCTCTTTCTGACCTTCCTTTTCCTTCCCTGCCCCTGCTTCCAGCTTGCTCCTGGGCTTCCTTGCCCTCGCTTGACTCCTTCTTTTAATTTACGGTGTGAAGGTGGTTTATGAGCCCCCTCAGCCCTGCTGGCACTGGGTTTTTGGGGTGGCGTGCTCCTGAGGCTGGAGCAGAGGCGGGAGCAGCCTCTTGCCAGGCTGGATTCGGGCACGTTGCTTGGAAAAGCTCCACAGCAAAGGACATGGACAATCTCTCATCTGGGCTGCTGAAACAGCTCCAACACCCCTTCCCTGTGCGTAAAGGACTCCTGGTCCCAGCACTGGGGTTCGTCACCTCTGCTGTCAGTAATTCCAAACAACAAAAGCCATGGAGACATCCTGGTTGTCCCCTGTGCAGAGGATCTGGGGCAAAGCACCCACCAGGTCCCGGTGCTGCAGGGACACAGATCCACGGCCCAGGTGTCCCAGGGGTCCGCTCTGGGATCCTGGAACAAGGAGGGCGTAGAAGAATTATGGAGTCTCTAAAGGCTGGAAAAGCCCTCCAAGTTCTTTGAGACCGATGTTCCCCCAGCACTGCCGAGGCTACCACTAACCCACGTCCCCAAGTGCCACATCCACATGACTTTAAATCCCTCCGGGGATGGGGACTCCACTCTGGGCGGTCCTGGCTGGGCTGGGGCCCGAGGGCAGAGGGAAAACACAACAGTTAACTTTAAGGAATCGCTGGAACATCTTCTTCATAATTAATAAATGGGAGATGTTACTGCAGCTAATCAATAAAGTTGTTAGAGGGAATTGATCGCAGGGGGAACTCTTTTTGTGGGTACAATTCTTCACCTCTGCGGAACAAAGGGCTCCCCGGGGTTCTCTCACTGTGATCGGCGCTGGGAGCCTGACCCAAACAGCCAACGAGGGACAGACAATTAATTAATTAATTAATTAATACCCTGCAACATCTCTGAGAGCCACTGGAGGGGCCAGAGCCCAGTGGCCGTGTATGTGTCAGTCCTGGGGTGAGCTGGGACGCGCTCGCTCTGTGCACAGCCTGTGCCACCACGGAGCATGGCAGTGCCCCCGGAATGCTCATGCCAGGATGTTTTCCCAGCGGGAGCCCTGCTCCCTCTGGGCTGGGTCAGCTTTTCCATGACAAACCCCATAGCCCGAGCAGGAAACATCCCTCTGGCAGGGAGTTTATAGGGTGATAATGAGCACCAAATAAACTCTGGGACTGATGCTTGACATCAAAGGATTTGCCTTGGGAGATGAAATTTCAAGAGTTTGTTTTGGTTTTTTTACTTGTTTGGGTTTTTTTAAATGGTTTGTTTTCCACTTGGCAAAGCTGTTTGGGCCCTGACGTGTTTGGCTCCGCAGCAGTCGATTTCAGCTCAGCACTGCTGGCCTCGGTGTGTGCTGGCTGAGGGCAGCCGCTCCACGCCAGGGACACGAACCACTCCGGCTCACACAGCCCCTCGGTCCTGGCACGGCAGCCACGGCAGCGCTGAGCCTGGCACGGGCACGGGCACGCTGGGGGTGCTGCCAGGGCCGGCGCAGGGACACGGACACCTGCGAGCCGGGGAGGCGGTGGCTGCCCCTCTGCCTGCCCGCTCTGCCTCCCTGCTCCAGGGAAGGGAGCGCTCCGGGCCCGCGGGCAGCCCTGGCACAGCATCCCGCTCCCGGCGGGGCTCCCCTGTTCCCCTGCACCCTCGGGGTGCCCGGGGGGGAATCAAATCCGCAGAGATTTCTCGCGGTTGGGTTAATTTGCGTATCAGACTCCAGGGCCTTTGCGCTCCTCAGAGCCCATCCAGTGGGCAGGGCCGCCTTCCACGGCCCGGGCTGCTCCCGCCTGACCTGGAACACTTCCAGGGGCAAGCGCCCTTCCAGAGGGCACGGACTGAATCGAGCTGATTATTCTTGGCAGCGGCTGTTTGATCTGCCCCCGGTAGGTGATCCCAAACCACGGGGTGAGCCAGACACGAACCAGGCTGTCCCCGGAGCAGCAGCCGGGCTTCCCGGGCAGCCAGCACAGCCAGTTATTGCTTGTAATTAACTCCAGCAAGCAAATCTCCTCTAAATCAATCACATCTTGGCTAATAAATAAATCTTGGCTCAGTCACTACCTGCAGAATGTGTGGAGAAGGGTGAGTGTCTCTGATTTGCCGCTTCTCTGTGCTGAACAGGGGGCTCGCGGGTTGACGGCAGGAGGGACACCGGGATCCAAATGTGATGCATTATTTAAAACTTCAGGGATAATAAAATTCTGGAGGAGACTGGCCCATTAGCTCAGTGCCCCCATCGACATTTCTCCCACTGTATTAGGCGCTGTGTTAATGATTTTATATTCCCTGCTGGCTCCCCACTCATTTTTCTTTGTCTTTTTGTCATTTTAATGGGGCAGTGGGACATGTTCCGCAGTGACATCCCAGCGGCCGGAGCCTCTGTGGCCCCTCGGAGCGGAGCACCCACCCCTGGTCTGGCTCAGCTCCTCTGGGCCCCTCAGGTCCCACCGCAGCATCACGCGTGCCGTTGCTAATTCCAGGGCCATGTACCTTAATCTAAGGACTAATTCCAGGAATCTGTCACTCCATAATGGGCTGTGCCCCCCCGGGATGCGCCAGGGAGGTTGTGCTGGGTCTGGTGCTGAGACGCAGAACAGGGAGGATCCTGTGGGGTCTCAGATGAGAGGGAAGCTGGCTAGAATTCCCTCATTAGCTCATTAACTCACTAATTGTGGGGTATTTGTAAAACCCCACATTTCCTGGAAATGGAGGAGAAGGAGGGAGCAGCCCAGCCAGGAGCGGCAAGGTCCCACGGCTCCGTGGGAGGTGGCACCTGGCACCCAAACCCATGGGTCTGCTCCCATGGTCACTGTCACCGACACGTGCAGGTGTTTCCTCCGGGGAAAGGAGCTGTGTGAACACGGCGCGGGGTGAGAAACCCGGTGGGGCAGCAGGAGAGAGCTCCGGGCTGAGCTGGGAATGCTGGGGGAGTGCTGGCAGGGCCAAGTCCTGTGCAAGGGGATGGCACTGCCGAGCTCCGAGCCCCCAAAGCACCCGGGATTTCAGCAAAGCAAGGCGCTAAAGCTCGTCCCTCATACGGAGGAGCAGGGATGCTCCGGGCAGGGATGTTCCCGGGCAGGGAGGTGGGCAGCGCCTTTGGCTGCCATCCGCCCAATCACCCCGGCTGGGCAGCCCTGGGGCCACGTCCTGAGCGAGGGATGCTCCTGGAGGGACACATCCCTGCTTCTTCCCAGCCAGGGAATGCCATGGCTCGGGGGGCACAGGGTGGGAGAGCGGAGGAGGGGGCAGGAGCCGTTGGAAGGGACTGTGTCCCCTTCAAACAAAGCAGCCTCGACTCACATATTTTTCATCCCAGTTGAGGGTACAGTGTCAGCCGATGACCTTTGTCACACCCCAGTGCTTTCTGGGATGTAAATTAGGGCCTTTTCTCCCCCCCATCTGGACAGATAAGACGGACTCTGACTCGCCCGTCTCGGAAGCCGATATTTATTGTGAGCCCACCGCTCCTCTCAGCAGGTGGACAAAGATAATACTGTCATTATGTGCTCAGAAAATGCTTTGTAAAATTTGGTAAAGTCCGCGAGATAACATCTGCCTCGAGGACCGCTCCGCTGTAAACAGGGCTAGGAAAAATAGCACCCACTGCTTCTCCCCGGGAATATCGATTTTTGGTGTTGGAAAGGGTCAAATTCAAATCGGCGGCACAAAGAGCGGCTGCAGCTCCCGCTTTTCACAAAGAACAAAGTGCTGCGGCGGCAGGAGCAGCGCAGGGCCGGGGCCGGGGCCGGGGCCGGCGCCTTTCCCACGGGAGCGG
>WEIT01017764.1:31716-47147 GCA_013389985.1 Dryoscopus gambensis
GAGGGAGGTCTGCCGCGGCTGCTCCTGCGCCTCACCTGCCAGCCGGTGACAGTGACATTTCGCTGCCTGGCGCCGGGGAGCCAGGGGCTTTCCCTGTCTTTCCGGGTCAGACGAGCGAGGAGGGCCGGCATCAGAGATGCTGGCTGGAAAGCCGGCAGAGAAACTCCGGAGGCCACCTCGGAGCGGTGTGGTGTGTCCCGGGTGTGTCCCATCCTCCGGCTCCTGGACTGGGCACCCCCACCAGGGAACAGCTACCCCAACCAGCGCCCCAGGCACGCTCTGGGCACCCAGCAGAGGGACGCGGCATTCCCGTTCCCCTCCCTGGTGCAAACCCCAAATCCCTGCTCGCTGGGTGCAAACCAAGCGCCTGCATTGCGGCACCACCCCACAGCAAAGGGTCCTGCAGCACTGACAGCATCGTGTCAGCTGTGGAAATTCCCCATCCAAGTTCCTGTCCCACAGGAATGCCTTGGACACGGTTCCTGCTCTAACGGGAAGCAGAAGCCTCTGCAGCAGAAAACAAAATGCAGGAATGGCACAGGCGACGGCTGCTGTTTAAAGGAAAGGATTTTACCCAAAGAGCACGTGGCAGCTCCAAATCCCCTTCATCCACACGGCATTATTTATTCATATTCCCGCTGTACAGACTGGGGGCTCGGACGAGACACAATCGATCGCTCCCGCTCGGAGAGCACAAAAAAGGGAACCTGCGATGCGGGGCCGGGCTGGGAAGGGAGGGAAAAAGGGCAGTAGGATCTCGCAAAGCAGGCCCTGAAAGCAGGACGGGGGCATCCAGGGAGGAACATCCCGCTGGGCAGGGCAGGGCAGGGCGGGGCATCCCCCGTGGCATCGCCGGGATGCGGGACAGCAGGGGAGGGAGTAGCATCGCGGCAGCCTCCCAGGAGCCCTCGGAGGCTGGGATATGCCACCGCCCTGGAGTGTCCCACCAGCCCCTCCGCCCCCTCAGCTCCAGAGGGCACAAGCAAAGGAGAAAAGGAGCTTCAGGAGGGACCCTCTGGCTCTCCACAGCTCCCTGACAGGAGGGTGGGGCCAGGCGGCATCAGGCTCTGCTCCCAGGGAACAGGGACAGGATGGGAGCTGGAGGAGCACGTGCTGCTGCCCAAGGCAAGGACACGTCCTTGGATCGTTTGGGCCTCCCCTCCCGGTGGGAAGCAGGCTGGGCCCGTGGCTCCTGCCCTGCCCGGAGGATGGGGAGATGATGCTCTTTGTGGTGACACACAGGACGGAGCTGGCATCTTGTAAGGGAAAAATAAATGTTTCCCACTCAATTAAATGTAACTGAAGGCTTTGGAAATGCCAGTGGGCTCCATTTATGGCTTTGGGATGGCAGGAGGGCAAGGCTGCGATAACCAAACCGTGCTGGGAGCCCATTTGGGGCAGAGCTGTTTGTCTGGCCCATCGGCTGCTTTTGTCGTGGGAGCAGTTAACACACAGCACTCCAACCCCACGCTTCCCAGAGCAAACAGTTTTCCGGGGATGCAGGCGAGTGGCTGCAGCAGAGGCACGAGGAAGGCAGGGTGGCAGTGAGGACACGCCGGGGTGGGCTCCATCCCGAGGGGATGTTGGACCTTCAGGGCCCCTGCGCACAGGAATGTGCGACAGGGACCACTTCCCTCTCCCTGTGGGTGCACATCCAGGAAGCTGCTGCAGGGATATCCATTCCTTTTGACCCCGAGAGCTCCATCCTCCCTCCTCCACCCCCGTGCCGCGGGAAGGGCGGCGCTGCTTGTGGCGCAGCAGGGGCTGCATGCTCCGAGGCCCAGCCTGTGCCCGCTGCATCCCTCACTCCCTGCCCACACCCCTGGATGGAGCTGGGGACAGCAGCACCCCGAGAAGGTCCATCTTTCACCTCCAAATCCCCGGCACTGCCGCCACAGAGCCTGGAGAGGGGGTTTAAGCTGTTTCAAAATCCATCTCCCGGCTCATTATTATGCCGGGCAATTTTTCATTCATCGGGAATCTACGGCAGCATTTTAATGCGAGAAGCTCCCTGCTCTGTTTCTCTTCCCCTGAAGAAAAATAGCTTAATTTCTGCAGTTTGATAGATTTTCCTGAGCCTTCAAAAGGTAGAGAAAGACTCTTGAAAATCGGTCGTTGAACTATCCACAGGCATTTTATAATGGCCGTAAATAGGCCTGGACTGAATAGCTCTCCAGGCATCAGCTTGAATGGTGTCCTTGACACTGTTATTATTATCCCCATGGAGAAAAAAAGGGAAAAAAGAAAGGGAAAGAAAGTCTGGGAGCCTCTCCACACTGCAGTTGGTGTGTCTCTAGGCTGGAAGAGCTAAATCCCCCCCGCTGGATCTACACCCCTGGAGTTGCGCCGGTTTTCACTTCCCAGAACTGTCATAAATTTCATGGAATTTCTCGCATAAAAAGAATCTATGAACTTGAGAAATTTTGCAAACTCTGGAGCAAATGAAGTAAGAGAAGTTTGGGGGAATTTATTTTCTGCCTTTTTGCCCCTTTGCCCACCTAAATCCGTGGTTGCTTTTCATCAGGGAATTACTTTTGTAACTTTAAAGCTGTCGTGTCCCACTGCCCTTTGCTCTGCTGACCCCCAGTTTTGGGGGTGTTGTTTTTCAGGGTAGCCATTTCCAGCACCCCACCACATCACCACGGAGCAGCTTGAGAGGTTTCCAGCTCCAAACCCCATTTGGCCCCTTCATCACCGCATTTTCCAACACCTCCACTGAACCTGTCCTTTTCACCTTCGATCCTGTGGGATTATGTCACTGCAGAAAAGCTCCAAGTTAATCAGCAAGAACAATTTTCTCAGCTTAAATAAGGTGCTTTCATTTCTTGAAAGCCACCCTGATTTTTCCAGCCCCCTCACAAGGCAAAAATAGCGTGTCCTAGAAATGTCAGCAGCGTATGGATTTCTCCCTATGGAAAACGAGCACAGTGATCAGCCATGTCTCTCCTGGAGCAGCTTCAGAGCCCTCCCCACGTTCTGCCGGGGTGTGGGCTGTGCCGATAGTCAGAGAATTCCAGGATGGGTTGGGTTGGAAAGGAGCTTAAAGCCCATCCAGTGCCATGGTCAGGGCACCTTCCACTGTCCCAGGTTGCTCCAAGCCCGTTCCAGCCTGGCCTTGGACACTTCCAGGGATGGGGCAGCCACAGCTGCTCTGGGCACCCAGTGCCAGGGCCTGCCCACCCTCCCAGTAAGGAATTTCTTCCCAATACCCGATCTAAATCCTCGCCAGGAGGGGTCTCAGCAGAGCAGAGCAGAGGGGGAGAATCCCCCTTGCTCATCCTGCTCCCACCGCTGGTGACAAGCGCAGGACAGTCCCTGACCTCTGGGAGCTGCTCCCCGTGGTCATGCCAGCTGTCCTCTGCCACTCCCACCTGTGATCCCCAATTCCTGCAAGGCTGGCTATTCCTCCTGCGAGGGACTGTGAGCTGTCCTACACCCCCTGCCCCAAATTTAACCGCAGGGCAGATCCAGCGTGGCTCGGCAGCCGAGCCCGGGGACTGCTGCTCATTCCCTCCCCTTCCTGTGCGGGCTGAACCAGAATAAATCTGCATTTTACCCCTTGGCCCGTGCTCAGACACGAGAAACAGCTCAGCCTGGGGCCGGACCTGGTCCCCGCTGCGGGAAGAGCGGAGAGCACGGAGCACGGCACTGCTGGCTCTGCCAGCCCCTGCTGCATCCCTGGGGTGCACTCGGCCCCTCTGCATCCCTGGGACGCACTCGGCCCCTCTGCATCCCTGGGACGCACTCGGCCCCTCTGCATGCTCCGGGACACACTCGGCCCCTCTACATCCCTGGGACNGGACACACTCGGCCCCTCTGCATGCTCTGGGCTGCACTGGGCCCTCTGCATCCCTGGGACACACTCGGCCCCTCTGCATGCTCTGGGCTGCACTGGGCCCTCTGCATCCCTGGGACACACTCGGCCCCTCTGCATGCTCTGGGCTGCACTGGGCCCTCTGCATCCCTGGGACACACTCGGCCCCTCTGCATGCTCTGGGCTGCACTGGGCCCTCTGCATCCCTGGGACACACTCGGCCCCTCTGCATGCTCTGGGCTGCACTGGGCCCTCTGCATCCCTGGGACACACTCGGCCCCTCTGCATGCTCTGGGCTGCACTGGGCCCTCTGCATCCCTGGGACACACTCGGCCCCTCTGCATGCTCTGGGCTGCACTGGGCCCTCTGCATCCCTGGGACACACTCGGCCCCTCTGCATGCTCTGGGCTGCACTGGGCCCTCTGCATCCCTGGGACACACTCGGCCCCTCTGCATGCTCTGGGCTGCACTGGGCCCTCTGCATCCCTGGGACACACTCGGCCCCTCTGCATGCTCTGGGCTGCACTGGGCCCTCTGCATCCCTGGGACACACTCGGCCCCTCTGCATGCTCTGGGCTGCACTGGGCCCTCTGCATCCCTGGGATGCACTCGGCCCCTCTGCATGCTCCGGGACACACTCGGCCCCTCTGCATCCCTGGGACGCACTCGGCCCCTCTGCATCCCTGGGATGCACTCGGCCCCTCTGCATGCTCCGGGACGCGCTCGGGCCCGCCGCACGTCCCCAGCCCCCTACTGAGGGGGGCTTCCCCCTCCCGACGAAGGCCGGCGCTTGGCAGCGCAGCCGCCCTTCCCGGCACCGCCGGCGCTAATTGCTCGGGTTCGTTAGCGAGCGACAGCCGCCCTCCCTCGGCCCCGCTCCCCGGGGGCTCCTCCGCTGCCTTTCCTGGAAGTGTTTCCTCCCCGGGCCCCTGCAGTTCCGCACCAATCCATAATTGATGCCCGGCTGGGATTTCTCGCCCCGCCGGTGGGACCGGCGCTGGGATTGGGGGCGGAACGCTGGCCCGCATCCTGCGCGATCCCACCCACGAGCGTCCCGCCGCGCTGCTTTTCGGGCCGTGGGAGACGCGGGCGGGGCTCGTTGGGACGGAAACCTGCCCTCTGTGAGCTCGTTTTCAGGGATGAGCTTCATCCCGAGGTGTGCGAGCGCCGTCCCAGCGCTGGAGCCTCCCTCCCCTTCCCCAATCCACCGGGACACGCGGCCGGCAGCCCCCGCTGTCCCAGGCGGGTGGCTTGGGACGGATTTTCAGCCCTGCCAATCCCCTGGCTTGCTGGGAAACCTAAAATCCCCGAGCCAAACTGTATATTTAATGCCCCCAGCCCAGCCGGTGGTTACATAATTCCCAGCTCCAGGCTCGGTGCCGCAATGAGCACTCGGAGTTTTTGAGTCCTCGGTTAATTGTCTTCCTCCTCCCCGGCAGTGCAGGAGAACAGACAGAGCAGGCACGAAATGAATCCCACAAAACCGCAGCTGACAGGTTTAAAAATCTATTTTCCTGCAAGGAGCTACGGGAAGGACGGGTGATTAATGAAGACTATGAAGAAAAGGTTTTATCCAGCAGATTAATTTCAACGGGTGTTTAAATCCTTAGCGGGGTTGGACAAGATGCTCCGAGGAGAAGCTGGGGGGGCTCCCTGGGGCTGGCTGGGCACTCGCCCTTCCCAGCTCCATCGCCTTGGCCTGGCTCCAGCCCCGTGCCCGACCCCTGATCCTGCCTGGATCCACCGCCTCGCCCGGCCCCACCTCCCCGCCCGGCTCCGCGGCGCTTCCCAGCCGGGCACGGCATTCCAAACCAGCCGTGCTCTGCGTCCCGAGGCTCCGGGACTCCAGGGTTCTACAGCCTCCCCCCACGGCCAGTGCTCCAGGAGCAGGCGGATGGCTCAGGAAAACTGAAACTACAGAAAATTGACACTGAAAGGAGCAATCTCAGCGGCGGCGGCTGCAGCTCTTCCCATTTCCCATGGCAAACCTTCCCCCGGGACTGTGTGCGCCTGACCCCAAACCTTCCCCATTTTCCAAGCCAATGCACTTGATGGGAACTCATCTCTGCACTCCCCACGGCTTCCCTGCGGATCCCCGGGGTGGGACTCGGCCGCTTTCGGCTTGGCTGAATCCCCGAATCCATTTCACAGATTGGATTTGGGCTCTGCCTTGATTTGCTCCCATTCCTTCCAGCTCAGCAGACGCCCTCACCTCTGGAATACACGCGGTTCTGTGATCCTCGGGAAGGCAGGGATGTGCACGCTGTGTTCCCTGTAAAACAGACCCATTTTGGGGAATGGCTCAGGAATCGGTGCCCGAACTCAGCTTTTTAGGGGGGTTGCTCCCCTTCCCCACGCTCAGCAGAACCCCCTCGGGCCGTGTTCCCGGCTGAGGTCCCATCCCGGGCCGGTGGGATGGCGGGCAGGGGCTGGTGCTGCTGCGGGAGGCAGCGGGGGAAGCGGGGGCGTCCGTGCAGGAATGATAAAGCTGTTGGGATGGAGAAACTGGGACAGACCCCGTCCCGTCCCTGCTGCTCGGCCACAGCGGGGGGTGGATCCCGCCTCAGGGAGGGGTGCGGACTCTCCACTCCCCCAAAGGCATTTCCCTCAGCCTCCCTGTGGAAAACAGACCCGTGCTGGACAGACAGCCCAGGAGGGGCAAGGAAACCCCCTGGGATCATCCCACTCCCCATCCTGGGGCCACCAGCAGCACCTTCGCCGTGTTTGCTCCTAGAATAAAGTGCATTTTAACCCATTTTCTGCCCGAATCCATTGTTTTGTAAAACAACGAATTAAGCCTTGCAAGTTGTGCAGATTCCAGCCTCTCCTCCATGCTGGAAGCACTGATTTCCTTTCACTGTGTTGCAAACTGTGAGTAGCTCTGCAGGAGTGAGTAAATGCCTGTTTAAGGTTATTTACATCAATAAATAAGTATTTACCCCTTTTTAAGCGACTCGAGTCCTTTGCAAACAGGTTTCCAATTTACAAAAATCAATTAAAATCTGATATTAGAATGCACCAGCCCACGGTGATGTTCCCGGAGATGTCACTCAGCCTCCATTCCAAGCCCCACATCAGCATTCCAAAAGCTCTGCTGCTGAAAGAGCAGAAAGTTTCACCTTTTAATTTTTCATAGCGGATTAATTTTTAATTTTCAGACATCAGAGAGAGGGGGAAGTTCCCCAGGAGCCTCTCCCGCTTCAAAGCGCGCTCCAGGCAACTGCTGGATCGAGTGTCAATTTATCACACCGGAGGCTCTGATCCAGATTTTTCCTGATTTTTTTGTTTTGTTTTGTTTTTGTTCAGACAAAAGTATTAATGCTGGTGAAGTTTTCCAAAAGCTGGGAACAGCCTGGACAGAAGCACAGCCTCTTGTCCTGCCTCCCCAGCTCCCTGGTGAGCTCCCAGGTGGAGGAGCAGGAGAAGGGCCGCGGGCTGTTCCGTGCGGGACCCAACTCTGCAGCCACATCTTCCACTATCCTAGCCTGAGGCTGCAGCACTGCAACCAAACAATTGCTCCGTGCACGGAAACACACCCAGGGCAAATCCAGCGGGGTTAACGGCCCCGAGCGCACACGGAGAGCAGGAGGTGACCAGCTCCAGGTGAATTCCTGTTACGGGAGGTGGCGGCGAGCACCGAGGTCCCGCTTCGTGCCTCTTTCCCCCGTGATGCTGTGGGACAGCAGGAGCCCATCCCGGGTGGGGAATTCTCCGGGCTCTGCTCCGCGACCTTTGGTGTTTGGCTGCGCCGAGGCTCCTCTGCCCAGGCCCACCCTGAGGTGTCAGGTGTTAAAAATGACTCTGCTTCCCTCCCTCTCCCGCGCCGCCGGAGCATCCCGGCCTTGTCACAACACATCCTCCACTTGGAGCTTGGAAATATTTCCCTCCTGGCTCCCAGTTATTGATTTTCCAAGGCTCAGCTCTGCCCGGCAGCTGGAGGAGAGGAGAGGCTGCTCCGGGCGCTGCCCCTGCCCCGTCCCTCCCTGGATCCCAGCTGGCCTCGGCCACCCAGCCTCCAGGGCATAGAGCTGAACACATCCAGAGGTCTGGAAGGGAAAACGTCACACAATTCCTGTGGGATTTGTGTTTGGAGACTGGCCGGGTCATTCCTGACCTGCTCCAGAGTGTCCCATGGCACAGGGGCTTCCTCTGCAGGCAAACGGCTGCCATGCCCTAAAAACAGGGGATATCGCAGATACCAGCCCAGAGACAGAGCAACACAGTCAATTTATTTACTGCAATTAATTCCTTTGGGGAATCCACCTCTGCTCCGGAGCCAGGCTGGGACAGCTGGGGGTGCTCACCTGCAGAAGGGGAGGCTCCAGGGAGAGCTCAGAGCCCCTGCCAGGGCCTAAAGGGGCTCCAGGAGAGCTGGAGGGGGACTGGGGACAAGGCAGGGAACAAGATGATCCTTAAAATCCTTCTAACCCAAACCACTCCAGGATTCCACTCTCATTCCAAAGGAAAAGGGAGAAATCCATTCAGGAGTGACAGATTTCTGATCTGTGATGAATAAGCAGCAGGAAACCACTGACACCCACGACAACCAACACATTTCAGTCCAGTTTTATTCCACGAGCATATTTACACCAGGAATTTTGATCCACAGAGGGCAGGGAGCGGCTTTGTGGAGAGGGGGGCACGGGAACCACCACACGGCGACTCCGTCACCCCCTCCCACCCAGGGGTCCCGAAGTGCCACGCGGACACCCCCACGCTCGCAGGGACGAGGCCAAACACAGCGCCAGGGACACGCACGGAAAGCTCACACGGAACAGCGGCAGCGGGAAGAGCCGCCGGGAAAGAACGACCTCCCAGCAGCTCGTGTCCAACATTCCTCATGGGCTGAGCTTCCTGCTTGTGAACTGAGTTGCAACAGCACATAGATATGGAGCTTCTGGGCTGCAAATCCCACCTGGGCACTACACAAATAACCCAGATCGGAATAAAATAAGTTTATTTTCTCTCTAGGAGCCATGTGAAAAATTAATTCCTTCATTTTTGGTCTCCAAGTACCATTTTTAGCCTAACAGGTAGTGCCAGCCTCAGGTCTGAGCTCTGCAGCCAAGGAAAAGCTGTACAAACAAGAGATATTGAAATCAAAGAGGATTTGAGAGATTTTTTTTTCTCTTTCCCATGAGCAGAAACCAGCAAATTTCACACAAAATATTCCACAAAATCAGATATGTAAGAAGGAAACACAGTCACAGCGAGTGTCACACAGGAATATTCCTACTGAAGGAAATATTTCAGGACATCCAGCCAATAATTCATTTTTTCCATACTTTTGATCATTTTTCCATTCAAAATGGCCCCCTTTGTCCTTTATTTAAATAAATACCTGCACTGGTGGCAAAAACCACCTTTCTATATAAATACTGCTTTTTTTCCAAGTTTGCCATTTAACAGGATTTTTAAATTATTTATTTACACGTGGACTATCATTTTTCCTTCCGGCCTGGGCACATCAGCACTTCCAATCCCCTGAGAAACGGAGACTTCACCGCCTTGGGATCAGCACACAGGCCATGCCCCCCAAATTCCAGCCCCCCGTTCCCAGGCAGGTACCTGGCTCCGGGGGCGCCACCCGCCAGCATTCCATGGTCACCAGGAGAACGTCCATGTAAACACGAGCCTTTTTGGTAAACACTGAGATTCTGGGAGGCTCCAAAGGGAAGAGGGGTTGGATGACATCCAGCGTGGAGGGGCCGGGCTCAGCCGGGCTCTCGCCGCTGCGGATCGGGACGAGGTGCTCCTGATCCCGCTCTGCCGGGCTGCACGGAGCGGCTCCCTGCGCCTGCTTCCTCCTGGATGCAAGGAAAAGCTGTCAGGGCCACCAGCCGGCCGGCAAGGATGGGACGAGCCCCTCAGATCCCGGCCGAGCCCCTCAGGGCCTGGCAGGATCTCTCAGATCCCAGCCGAGCCCCTCAGAGCCTGGCAGGATCTATCAGATCCCGGCTGAGCCCTCAGAGCCTGGCAGGATCTCTCCGATCCCGGCTGAGCCTTCAGAGCCTGGCAGGATCTCTCAGATCCCAGCTGAGCCCCTCAGAGCCTGGCAGGATCTCTCCGATCCTGGCCGAGCCCTCAGAGCCTGGCAGGATCTCTCAGATCCCGGCTGAGCCCTCAGAGCCTGGCAGGATCTCTCAGATCCCGGCTGAGCCCTCAGAGCCTGGCAGGATCTCTCAGATCCCAGCTGAGCTCCTCAGGGCCTGGCAGGATCTCTCAGATCCCGGCTGANCAGGATCCTGTCAGATCCCAGCAGCATTCCCTCAGATCCCAGCTGAGCCCCTCAGATCCCGGCAGCATTCCCTCAGGTCCCGGCCGAGTGCCTCAGATCCTGGCAGGATCCTCTCAGATCCCGGCAGGATTCCCTCAGGTCCTGGCCAAGCACCTCAGATCCCGGCAGGATTCCCTCAGATCCCGGCTGAGCCCTCAGATCCCGGCAGGATTCCCTCAGATCCCAGCAGGATTCCCTCAGACCCCAGCCGAGCCCCTGGAAGCCAGGAGGAGGCCCCAGCACCGCCCCCTGGGCTGCTCCCCGGCACTGCCCACGGGAGAGGAGCAGAATTCCCGGGAATGCCTCGGGCCCTACCTAGACCATGAAGCGGTGCTCCTTGCCGTCGTGGGCCATGAGGATGACGTTGCGGTTGGAGGTCCAGATGAGCCGGGCCAGCCGGAGCGCGTTGTGGGAGCCGGGGGACGCCGGCTGCACCGGCGGCACCTGGTAGGTCTTGACGCAGCGCAGCTGGGGCGCCGAGTTGAGCATTCCAATGCTCCCCAGGAGAGAGGTGTTCATCTGCGGAGACACCCTGGCTGATCGCGGAGCTCCTCCCACACTCCCGCGTCCCACAGACCCCCGGGAGCGGGGCTCCCGAACGGCGAGCGGGGCGAGCGAGAGGCCGCGCTGAGGGACCACGGAGCCGAGTGGGCGGGAAGGGACCTCAGGGCTCGTCCAGCCCCACCCACCCATCCCCACTTCCCACCAGGTTCTCCAAGCCCCGCCTAACCTGGCCTCGGACACTTCCAGGGATCTGCTGGGTTCCACTATTTGGAAAACAGGCCAAGCACTGCTGGTGCCAGCTCCGAGTTCTGAAAGCTGAGACTGCCCAGCCCAACCCGCCGGGATACCACTCTCCATTCCCCCCACACGCACGGCAGCCCAGGATTTCTGTGCCCCGGAAACCTTGGCAAACCCCGGGCTATTTTACTGCTGTTGCCATGTGCTGAATCCTGAGCAGCCCGACGTCCCAGCCATGCCTTTCCCGGCTCTCCTCGGCAGCGGAGCGGTGTCAGGGGTGTAAATCACGGCATCCGCAGCTGGGAGCACGCGAGCCCCGCTGACATTTTCACAATTTAAATCATCTTGAGTAATAACCCTTTTAGGATGACTAATGTTCCTGATTTTCCTGCATTAATAATTGTGCCAAACGGGACACGGAAGGGAAAAATCACCAGCGCACGAGGTCACATTTGAGAACTACACGGAGGATTTTAACTCCTTATGTTTGGGTTGCAAGGGATTTTAAGCATCGTCCCATTCCACACCCCTGCCATGGGCAGGGTCACCTTCCACTGGTCCAGGCTGCTCCAAGCCCAATCCAGCTGGGACCTTCTCTCCCTTGGGGTTTTTTCCCCGCTGAAGCAATTTAATGCAGGAAATGAAGGGACAAAATCCCAGCCCTGAGTTTGCTAATGACGCGGCACGGAGGGAGGGCTGGGAACGTGTCCTCACCTGCCAGAAGCAGAGGTGGCTGTCGGAGTTGGAATACGTGGCGAGGTACCGGCCGTCGGGGGCAAAAGCCACGGCAGTGATCGGTCCTTTATGGCCATGGATAGTCTGGGGAGAGGGGAGAGAACAGGAATGCGGGAGGTCCATCACCTGGCAGCACCAAAAACCAGAGCATCCCACGGAAATGTCTCACCACGTGGGATTGCAGGACACGCCATCACAACTCCTTGGAAGTGTCCACAGCAGCTGAGCCAATGAAACTGAATTAAATCATCCCTGGAACACATTCCCTGCCAAATCCAGTTTCTAAACCAAAGGAATTTCTCAAGTCTACGAACAAAAATGAGTCTTTAATGGGAATTTTTAAAACGTGGAAGCCTTGCACTCCCCAGGCAGCTCCTCTCCCACAGCAGTACCCCAAAAAGGATCAAAAAGCCCAAGTCTGTATTAAATCCAAGACGCCACATGAGCTTCTCCTGGAAAATCTATTCCCTACTGGATCAGCACTAGCAAAACCCCATTATCAGTGCTCCTGTGCCCATCCCCGGGTTATTAAAAGCCCTGCTCAGTGTCGTGCACCTGGAATGAGCCTGATATATTAAGAATCCATTAATACATTAATTTATTCCTTGGGGAAAAGGTGAGTGAGCCCCAAACCTCTCTCTTTAATGGGATCCCCACAGTTAATTAGCTGATCCCACGTTTAGCCCCATCCCACTCTTTAGCACTTAACAAGCATGGAATACTTGTCAATAAAATATGTTTTGGTGAGACAAAGGTAGAAAATCAATAGGAGCAGCACACTTGTTGCTCTTTTTACTCCTGGAATACGTTCCAAGAAGTACAAATCCTTCAGGGAATCCAGCTGCTTTGTTATTTAAAGAAGAGCTTCTCTAATTGATGCTAATCCTTTCCAGCCAGGATTTTTGTGGTGTTCGGCTTGTGTTTTCCATGAGGAAGGCAAGCAAACCCAGATTCACTGCTGCTCATACCAAATATCCCAAGTTACCCTGTGGAGCTGTTCGGCTCCGGAGCAGTTGTACGAACACACAGTGGAAATTCTGGGAGAATCTGGGTGATACCAGTTTGGAAATGCCTTCATTCTGCCCGACAAGGACGGTGGGACCAAACGCAGCTGCTTCCAGCTTCCCTCTGCCCAGGATTTTAGTGGGAAGGGGATGCTCCTGCTGGCCTTGTGCACCTGCCCCGGGCACCACAGGATACACTCAAGCTACTCCAACAACCCAATTCCACGTCCAGTATTTGGGAAACTCTCACTGAACTGCAATACTCCGCTAAAGGTGACATAAAAAATCCACACTGGATCAATTTGATATTAATAAATACAGTGAAATGCATATTTTAAAGTGGTAATGCCCTCCTGGAGACCCCCACTAATACTCGATCCCCTTTATTATCTGGTATTTATAATTCTGAATTCCAGGGGTTCCTGAAATAACGGAGGCAAAAATTCCTGTACTGGGGAAGCAGCACTGCCTTTCCCAGCCCCGCCTGGGAACCCTGAAAGCAGTGACAGGGAACGATCAGCTCCAAGCTTTGCCCAGGACACAAAGCAGCCAGGGACTGGGAACCAAAGGAGGAGGTGACTCTGTAACCCCTTCCTGGGTGAGTGCAGAGCCACGGATGAAAAGTCATGGATAATAGACAGCAAACATGTTCTTACCAAGCTTAAAGAAAAAAATCCCTATTTTTGAAGCATTTAATGGAAATCTCTATTAACTCACAGCAGTTTCATCACCTTTGATAATTTAATTTAATAAAGAAATTAATGAAAATCCCTGAATCTGTTCTTTGGCGTGTTTAGAAAAGACCTTTGGCCTATCCTATCAAGGTTATACTCAGCAGTTGCCTTTTTTCTAAAATTTAGGGATGTGCTTTCCAGTGACCAGGTTTTCCTGCCTCACCTGGACTTGGAAATGCAGGTGTGGATTGCAGGATAAACACCTTTAAAACGCTGTTTTAAAGAACAGCATCTTTTACACTGTAATTAATTAAGCCAAGCCACAATTCATTCCAAATGGAATATTAAATCCTTTTCTGCCTTCCATATAAATCAAACTTTGCCAAGGCATCCAGGACTGAAATAAAATCAGCCTTGCACAATCCAATTAATGCTTGGATTGCTGGGATTTTAATTCTGGAAGGACCCAGGACCAAACATTATTGATTCCAGCCCAGGCTTAAAAGCAGTTTTTGCTTTGAAATAAACCTAAAATAACTTGTGTTTCTCTTTAATCTTCCGGTGCAAATGACCCAGGTTTTAGGTACAAAAATTACAACTATTTCTGAAATGCAGCTCTAAATATTTATGATGAATCCCAAGATTTAATCAATAAAAATGGAATATTTCAGAGTCTCTCCTTATGGACCTAAATATGTTCCTAAAGGAAAAGAAGATAATTAAATAACCTGTACTGAGGAATTAACTGGGGGATTTTGGGCCAGACTCTGGTACCCAGCAAGAATTTACCCGTGAAAATATTAATATTTTCCCATCATCCCAAAATCAACAGTCATGTATCCTAAAATTCAGTTACTTGCAATCTCTCTTCAGTCTGATTTTAGTGTTTAATTTGATATAAAATAGCAGATTATCAGTATTTTCCTGTTTTACTGTACCTCTAAGGGCACAATTTTTAATTATGTGTTAACAATTAGCAATCTTATGCAAAATGTTACCAATTTGGTTGGAATTTAATATTATTTCAGTGCTTGATTGGGCAAACAGAGCTTGTGCTGAGTGATACCTTAATCCTGTTGCCTAATCCTTTTAATATTGTTATAAATTAATTATAGTTGTAATTATTAATCCAAGTACTTTATTTTGGGATAAAAATTGCCCTTTGTGCTTAATCCCATGTGTTTGGCTCGGGGCCCGTGGCCGTGGGGTTTAAAGCTGGGAAAACAAAAGGCACATTTCCAGGTGGAGCCGCTGCTCTCGGAACTGTTTTCCAATTCCCTGTGAACCATCAATTATCTTTATCAAATCCCAGGATCTCATCTCAGCCCCTGATCAAGATGGAGCCTTATTTGAGCAGGACTGCGGCGCTATCCGTGCATCGAGGCCAGAGCCAGGGAAAAGCTGGGAAGGAAGGAATCAATAGTCATCATCGGATTGTGCTCGGCGGCTTGGGAGGGTGGAAGGTGCTGATGGAAGCTCCACCTTTTTTTGGGGAAGCTGCTGAAGTTTAACCTTTGCCATACCTGAGATCCAGGACAAGATAGCTCTGCATACAAGAGTGCCCCAAATGCTGTTGGAACGGCTGGGAGAGCCCTTCATCCCACCAAACATCCCTCTGGGATTAAGCTCAGGCCCACCACAAACCTGTTCCCGCCACATCCCCTCGGCTACCAACAGGGAGAACCACACTCAGCCTAAAAGTGACAGCCTGCGTGAGGGAAAAATCACCAGCCAGGATCTGGCCATTAAAGGCAAGCAGCCTCCTGTGATCCAGGATAAAAGCGGGATGAGATCCCACACACAAAGGGAAAACCAGGATAAAATCATACATGAATCTTGCGGGGCACTTGGGTCCTCCGCAGGTGTGGAGGGGGCTCAGCTCCACACACCATCCCCCTGGGAAATCCTCACACAGAGCCCTCACCTCCCGTCTATCCATCGAGGAATACCATGCTTGTAAGGATTTCAAATAATCTGCTCACAGACCCACTGCTTCTCCAGCTACAGAAAGCACTGCGTGGATTCAACAGCAAACATTACAGCTATTTATTTCCAAAATTACGATAAAAGTTTAGCTAGCTTTTTTAGGAATTCTGAGCTTCAGAATGGAGTTCCTAGAATATGTGAGGGGGAATATGGAGGGGGAATGAGTGAGAAGGAACATGGAGGAGGAATGTGTGAGGGGG
>WEIT01017764.1:60501-85504 GCA_013389985.1 Dryoscopus gambensis
GGGGCAGGGCCGCGGGATGCGGATCGATAGCCCGGGCGCTGACCCCGGCCCGGCCGCGCTCCGGCCGGGCAGAAAGGAAAAGCCAACACGTGCGCTGCTTCCAGTAGGAAATTAAACACTGCGGGGCCGCCCCCGTCCGCGGATTACAGCAACAGCGAGTTAACCCTTCGCTACGTCCCGGAGGGAGCATCCTTCAGATTACAGGCACAGAGAGTTCTAGAATCACGGAATGGTTTGGGGTGGAAGGGATTTCAGGGATCATCCCATGTCATGGGCAGGGACACCTTCCACTAGCCTCCAGCCTGGCTCTGGACACTTCCAGAGATGGGGAATCCACAAGCTCTCTGGGCAACACAATCTGTATGAACAGAATTCGCATGTATCAACCTGGAGTGGCAAAAAAAATCCTCCTGGGAATCCACAAGCTCCATCTTCACCTGACCCTCATCCGCTATTTTCCACCGGGAAAGCTCCTGGGCCCGGGCTGGGGACCAGGAGCTGAGCTCCTTCCTGCTGCTCCCCCCGTGCCTCCAGCCCCCAGGTGTCCAGGACATCACTCTTTGTTAACCCCACAAGAAATTCCAACCAGGACAGGGTGGGAAAGATCTGCAGTGCTCCCTTAGCAATCTGGAATGTGACCATTTGATCCTCACAGCTACAGCAGAGCATTTTCTGCCTCAAGGAGAAAACAACCCCCAAAATCTGCCAAAACGCCAAGGAATTAAAAACGAACTAACCAAACCCCTCAAGTACAGCAAAATCCCAATCATCCCCCAGAAACCTCCGGATGGGGGAAAAACCTGCTTAAATAGAGGGGGATAAAAAACTCCTTTAAATTTGGTTTGTTTTTGAGGTTTTTTGGTTTGGGTTTTTTTTTTTAATTACTAGGGGACGCCCCCAATTAATGGGAATGATTTCTCTCAACTGAACTGCCAGGCAGAATTTCCGCTGGAATAACACCTGGATGAGGAGCCGTTTCATTTGGCCATGAAAATTTGGTATTTCCTCCCCGCGCCGCGTCTCCCTTTAATCACGGCAAGGGCTGACACACAGATCCATTTTCCTGACAGGACGCTTGATCACCCTATCACAGGGAGAAAATTAATAACCTCCAATAGGTCTGTGTGGAAAACAGAAGCTGCGGTGCCAGAAGGACAAAAACCATCGGGATTTTAGTCGGAAAAATCCCAGTTGCAGGTTAAGACAAACCGACGGCACCCAAGACGAAATAATCCCAAATATCCCCGAGTAGCTCCATTTCTAAGCGTGAAAGCCCCACACGTGCTGGAAGCAGGCCGGTGGAGGTTGGAGATGTGGGTGGAACGTGCCCAAATTTCCAGGGCTTCAGAGGCTGCGGGGCTTCGATGGCTGCGGCGGGAGCCACGGGGTCAGGCGGCGTTTAACGCTCCGGAGCGCTCCGCTCCCCAACTCCCGAGCTCCCGTTAATTGGCTTTGCACACTTCTTGGGGAAAATTAATTTCAGCCGAGCTTACAATAAAAGGATTAAAGCCCGAGTAAGTTCTCCAGGTTTAACTGGCGGAGGAATCAATGGATTTGAGTTAAGGCGGGTTTAGGAGAGGGGCGCTCTGCATTTGCCAGCAGGTGCAAGCTGGGGGCACTCCTCTGCTGCAGGAGCTGGGGACAGAGCCAGGAATCAAACCCAAAATCCAACCCAAATCCATGTCCAGCCCTGCTGTGAACAGCCAGAGAGCCCCGGAGAATCCCCTGGGGCCAACCCACCCCGGCTCAGGGGTGTAGCCACACAACACTTACATCGGGCTCAGCACTGGGATTTACTCACAGCATTACACAAAATAACACCTGGAAATACAGAAATACTGAAAATAGAGATTTCAAATGGATAAAATTACTTGCTCAACGCATACAGAGTCTTGAGGACTCTTTCCAAATAAATGAAAATATTATCAAGGAACCCCAGTGACAGCAAACACAAGGAAAACGCAGGAAAACAGGAAAGTATTTCATAAAACCCGTGGTTACTCATCACCAACCTCCTGTTACTAAAAGTCTCTGGATTGCTTGGAAGTGGGGCCATTCCTACATCCACAGCTCCCTCAGCTGGCCCAGCAGAGAAGGGATCTTGGGAGCCTGGAGGGGGAGCTGGAATTCGTGCCTGGAAGGGCTGAGACCAGGAGGAATTTTGGGAATTTCTCCCTGGCAGCCCATCCTGGAGACACACGGAAATGCGGGAAGTGAAGGAGCCCTTCCCTGTACCTCCCACCAGCCGTGCCCGGGAATTCTGACATCCAGGAGTTCCCAGGGAGCTCAAACCAAGCAGGAGGAAGCTCTGAGTGCCGCGTGCCGCCAGCCCAGAGACGTGTCCCCAGTAATTCCTAAAAAAGCTCCACACCTGGACTTGGAGATGTTTGTAGAGCCCCACGTGCCCCAGCACCCCAGGGTCACGGAATCATGGAATGGGCTGCAAGGGATTCTAAATGACCCCAACTTAAATTGCTTTTACTCTTCAGTTCCTTGGAATAAAAACATCAGCACAATGCCAAATGGGACATCCAGATTTGGACTGGTTTTACTGGAGTCTTCCCTTTAATTAAAAAGATATGGAATTTGGCAAGGAATTTCTTATTAATTAATTATCAATCCTTATTAACAGCATGCTAAATCCTGTTAAAAATATTATGTTTGCCGTAATAATTCAGCACCAATTACTGATTTCTAATAACAATGCTGTCAATACAATCAGTGCTCTGGAATACCTGGAATTCTTAATTTGGAATAATTTAATGGCAGAGCTCGTTAAGTGCTGGGAGCTGTCATGCATTAGAAATTACAGCTTAATTTCTTTAGCTGCAGGTAGAAAATGTGCTTTTCCACACATAACATGAGCATCCTTGCAGCCATTCCCACCCCTCGCAGTTTACCGGAATTCTCTGCTCCCTCTTATGAGGGAATATTTCACTGTGCTGCAGCATCTGGGAACACAAAATGGGTGAGGATGCTGCAGCCTTTCCCAGGGAAACAGGCAGAGACAAAATGGACTCTGTGCTGCTCGGGTGGGAATATCAGGCACTTCGTATCCAGGTTTTAAAGCACTGGGTTCACCCATCAAAATTTCCCTCAGAGGGACATTTACAGGATGATAACCTCAAGTTTTTAAAGATTCAGGATCTCAACACACAGAGCCTTTAGATCAATGATCTCCAACACTTAAATAAACTGGATTTAAACTTCAGTGACAACTTCCCAACAGGATCACTTGGAGCAAACAGCGATGAGCAAGATTTAATTTGGAGTAGTTACAGCCCAACTCACAGCCAAAATACCAAAAAAAGAGTAATTCCCAGTACAATAAGGCTTTTTTTGTTGTTGTTTTTAACTTCCACCAGATTGTCACGTCCAGGAATGGGATTTTGGAGCTTCAGAGTTGTTGGCATCAATTTACCTACAATAATTTACCCCCCAAAATGGACCCACAAATCAAGAAATACCATTTAAAAGTGTTTTAACAGAACTAACTCATCAATTCCTCTTTTAGTAAGGAACCACGAGATGTTCTCAAACCTGCATAGTCCAATTCTCCTTCCCTTCCCTTCCCATCCCACTCCTGGAGCGGGCCAGCCTGAAGGAATCCAGGGCACCTGCTTTAGGGGCCTGAAGGACAAGGCAGGAGCACATTCCTGCCACACTCTTTAACACCACGACCCTACTGCGAGACCCCAAAAGGAAAATGCAGGAAGCCTGGGAAGCTTTCAACACCACCAGCCCTGGAGCTCAGGAAACCATCCCACCGGAGCGCTCCTGCCTCACGTCCCTGAGCCAGCAGAGTAAAATTGCAGGGAAA
This sequence comes from Dryoscopus gambensis, assembly GCA_013389985.1. Lineage (NCBI taxonomy): Eukaryota > Metazoa > Chordata > Aves > Passeriformes > Malaconotidae > Dryoscopus > Dryoscopus gambensis. Next base: position 64,322 of record WEIT01017764.1, read on the forward strand.
ATGGTTTCAGCACAAAGCAATACAACTTTTCCCAAGTAAATATGAATTTTCCAGCGTTCCACTGCCTTCCACGGGCAGGGAACCTTCCCCTGGACCGGGCTGCTCCAGCCTGGCCTGGAACACTCCCAGGGACGGGGCAGCTGCCGGGCTGAGCCTACGGCTCCCAGCTCCGCTCCAACGCTTCTCCCTTAATTGGAAACCAGCCCCAACCTGGTTTTGTGGGGTTGGGAACTTCCCTAACGAATATCCCGAGCGGCAGATGCTGATCCCACAGATGTCCAGCCCCAAACCCCGCATGGAGCTGAATGGGGCTTACCGGCAGACATCTGCTTCCCTGGCAGATGCCCACAGCCTCTCAGCAGAGGCTTTGCTGGAAAACCCCCTTTTCCTGAGCCATATTCCTTTTAAAGAGGAAAAAGGAACAGCGTGCGCCTCAGAACTTCAGGCTGTCCCATAAGCAGCTGCTTGCAAACAGCAGGAACCCAAATTCGCTGTTAATTTGGATACAATTACCTCACAGCCACCCCCTCAGCTTCAGAACTGCTGTCAGTGCACCCAAAAGCTCCCTGAAAGCCCAACTTTTCCAGGTTAAATACCCGCGTCCCTGCGCTCACATTCCCTTTGCAATTGTAACAGGACCCAGCAGAGGGATGAGTCGCTCTGCACTGTCCCAATTAGCATCTGAAAGGGCCCAAGTTTTGGATGACAAGCCCTCCCTTTTTTCGGGAATGTCACACAATAGTCGGTGATACGGTGGATGGGTTCCAGCGAGTGGCTAAGCACAAATTAAAAGCTTTCCCCCCTCTCCCGGGTGGGTTTGGGGGACACAAAACTGCCTGCGGCAGGTTTTGGGAGGTGCTTGGAACCTCCTTAAAGGAAAGCCAGCAGGAATTTTGTGTGGAACGGGGGCCAGGGGCTTCTCTGCTGGGGCTGCCAGATGGTGCCATTTGTTGTGGAGCTCCGATGCAGCCCGAATTTTCCGGGGCTGGAAAACGGGAGGGACGCAGTGGGAAGCAGCACCTGCTGCTCCCCGTTCCAACCCCTCCGGCAGCAAGGATGAGAAACTTCCAGGGCAGCCGCAGAACTCAGCATTATTAAAAATTAATACTACTAAAAGGTCAGCGCGAGAAACTAAAATTAAAAAAGCGCTCGCCACTTGTTGAAATATTTTCTCCTGAAATACTTGATTTCTTTGAGTAAAAGAATTGTAATAAAACACAGAACAAATAATAAATCACTTTGGAATTAATTTTAGATCACTTTAGTCAGGCGGAAGCAAAATCAGGAAGTCTATAAATTAGACAATAAAATGCAATTCAAAATATACTCTGAATAAGCCAATTAACCAAATTCCCAAATTCTGACCACTGGCGCGAGGAGAATTTATGCCCAGCTGGGAAAAAACGCTGCTGTCCACGTGTGAATTATTGAAACAAAACATTTGATCTATTTTTAGTTACCCAAAAAAGCCTTTCGGGCACTAAAAGGAGACTTGAGGTCAGACGAAATTTTCTAAATAACTGCTGAAATGTTTAAAAGCCACTGGAGTGTGCTAAGGATTTCCTACAAGGAGTCTTTCAGCCAGCTCACCTAAAATGTTTCCCCGTCCCAAAGTTCTGAGGTGCAAACGATCCTTTTAAGACATGATCTGGATAACTGGAAGCATTTGGGGAGTCCCAGGTTGGAAAAGATACTGTTGTGCACCACACACCAGCAATCCCATCAATAAATATTGGTCTTAATGGGACCATCAGAGAAAGAAGCTGAGGTGAAACTGTCTCAAAATTCTTATTTTTCCCTCTATTCTCCCAATACAAACCTAATGGTATCCCACTGAAACCAAAATTCAGGATGCAGCAGATCTTCCACCAGAATAAATGATTTAAGGAACAATTATAAAAAAATCATAGGAAGTCTTTGTTTTTGAAGAACTAATGTTGGTTGTGGGCAGATTTAAGAGCTCCAAATGTATTAAAATTTAATTTTAATATTAATTACCTTGATGGTATGAATGATCTGAAGGCTCACCTGCTGCAATGTCATCATCAACCAGGTCGGGCTCCTCCTCCTGGACTTTGGCTTCTGTTCCTGAGGGATCCGGGGTGGCAGTGCCAGTCTGCAGGGCTTCTGTGGTCACTCCAGCTGGAGGGAACAACCCAACACCCCAGAATCAGGGATTTGGGGAAATAATTCCCTGTTTCCTGCAGCAGCTAAACTTCATTTCATTCCTTCAGGTCCTGCCTTGCTTTGGGCTCCTTCAACTCCAACCTCGCACAAGATGCTCAACCTCATCTAGAAATAGCAAAATCTCACATTTATTTGGCTTTCTGGGGCTAACATGGATTATTCCCCATCCCTGGAAGTGTCCCAGGCCAGTCTAGACAGGGCTTGGAACAAGCTGGTCTGGTGGAAGGCGTCCCTGCCCATTCCAGCCCAGAAGCTGACACCGATTTGAATCTGCTGGACCCACCCCAAAACTGGCTGATTTCTGTCTCCTCCTTTTTGATATTTATCAATTTATTATTTGTAATTTAAGCCCCAATATTCAATGGCAAAGTTGGGTCGGAGCGGGGAACATAAGAAAAAAGGAATATTTGTTTCTCTTTCCTATTCTCCTCCCCCTCCTTCTAGCAGAAAATGAGACTTTTCATAAGTCTGTTATATCCCAAATAATTCTTATTCCCTTCAATTCCTCCGATTTTATATCCTTAATTCCAAGAGTTTCAACACTCACCCTAAAAACTTAATCCCAGATTGCTAGCTTGGACCCACTGGAAAGGTTTCCAGTCTAACTGAGCTCAGAGAAATTCAAAACACACCCCAACACCCACGGAATTCCTGCACTGCACTTAGAGCCAACACCGTCATCAGACACCCTAAAATCAGTCGGTGTTTAATAGAACTCTTCGAGTAGAAACCACGTTTTCAGGGGGGAAAAGCTCGTTTTAAGGAGGATGAGAGCGTTGGGATGCCCTCGCTGAGGGGAGTATCTGCGAATTCCCCGGGACAGCCCTTGCAGGGGCGGTTCGGAGACGCGGCGGCCGGGTGAGCGGGGCCGTGCGCGGGCTCCCCGGCGGTTCGCGCCTTACGGGAGATGACGCTGTCCATGTACTGGGGCAGGTAGGGAGCCCAGGCGTCGATGGTCTCCTTGCGCCCCGCCTGCTCGATGCGGCGCAGCTCGGCCAGCAGCAGCGCCTGCGCCGCCTCCCGCACCTGCGGGGCGACAAAACGCACGGCTTCACGCAGGGGGAAACGCGCCGCCCGCAGAAACGCACCCTCAAACGCAACCCTCGGCAGGGTCCCGCCAGGGTTTAGCTAGAAAACATTCCTGAATCGCGAATAAAGGCCGCAGGATCTGCGCTGGGGAAGAATTACGTGGGGTTTTTCATACAAAGGGGAAGTTTAATCGCTGAAAGACAACATCAGTCCCAAAATACTGTTATAAACGTTAAAAAGGATTCAGTTCAATGCAAAATATGTTAACTAATAAAGTGTTTGAGTATGTCTAAGCAATATATAGGTTTGGCTGCTGCCCCAGAGGAGGACTGTGTATTTCATGGAACTACAAGAGAGACGGACAGCAGGCAGAAAGGAGACACAACATCAAAGCACAGACCCAGTAGCTGCCTTAGGAGGGAGAACTACATGTGCCATGGAGCCTTGGAAAGGATGAGCAAACAGGAAGCGGATACATGGGACCAAGACTTTTGGGAGATTGGACTGGGATATAAAAAGGGGACCTCGTGGCAAGTGGGGGGCTTTTTGGGTGGTGTTTTGGAGTGAGAGGGGTGAGCTTTGTATGGTCGAGGGCTGTTGTTGGATTCCTTTTTGTCTGTTTTGTCGAGCGGGATGGTGGACTGCCCACCATCCCCTGTTCCCAGCTGCGGATTAATAAACGCGGATTAATTTTTGCTGATATCCGGACTTGTTTATAACAATACTACGGCTGAACTCACCTCCAGGCACCGATCCTGCCACCGCCGTGCCAGCATCTCCAGGAGAGGAGGCCGGAACTTCTCCAGCCCCAGCAGGTCCGGGAGCATCACGCAGTGCATGGCAGCCAGCTGGCTCCAGCCTGGGGAAACACAGCGGGAACGCAAGCCCTGAGCACATCTCAAGCGCAGGTAAGTTTATTTATGGCGACACTTCACAAATAAATCACAGCAAACTCACAGGAATTACCCCTTCGAGGATCACACGGGGTTTTCTGTCTGATCTGGTGTTATGCAAATATACCCAAGCACCGCGTGCCTGCTATCCTTATTTTTCCACCTGAATCTTTATTTTAACACACTTAATCCAGGTGAATTCCTACTGCAGGTCTGCAGCACCGCGCAGGTAAAACCAGGAGAGAAACACCCACAGTTCAAATAACACAGTGTGTAAAAATGCTCGTGAAATACTCCATGTTACATTTAATATATGTCCAACGTTATATCTAATATTATATTCAAATCTTCATCAACACCAAAAATGAGATTTAAGTGGTGTGAGACTGCTTTTTTTTAGTTAAAAGCCAACAGGGAACCCAACCCCACGTACCCCACTAGCAAAGAAGAATTCCTTTTAGAAATCAAATGAAAATAACAATGAGAAAGGATTTTAGCTGGAAGTAAAGGATAAGTAGAAAAATGAGGAAGGAATACCTTCGTTGACTAAGAAACAGGAATGGAAAGCAGAAGTGTCAGAGTGCCCAGATTCCGTGCTGGAAGCAGCAGCAGGAGCAACTTGCAGAGGAAAGAAGAAGAAATAAAAGAGAGAAAAAAAGAGGGAAGTGAGGAGAGCAGCAGCAGAAAAACAGATTAATATCACTGGAGAATGGAAAACGAGAGGAAACTGTGATGATCTTCAACTTAAATATTCAACTTAGAAAGAATAGTCAGCTTAAAAATAATGTTAAGCTCAAAATAATATTCAGCTTCAAAATAATATTCAACTTAATGAGAATTCCAGGTTTTCCAAGAAGGAGGAGGCAGACATGCAGCTGCAGAGGGACATGGAGACAGTAAGAGAAACTGGGATGTTTTGAAGAGACCAAAGTACATCTAAGACGAGTGATTTTAAATATGTTTTTAGGCAGGTGGGTTTGGTTTGACTTCATGGTTGATTGTGAATTGGTTGAAACCCAGGAATTTTGCTGCTTCTTCTCATGCTTTCCCCATATTTCCGTAGATTTAGAGGTTGTGCTATGCATTAAAAACCAAAAAAATAACCCTTAATCAGCCTGAGCTGACATCTGTCCCTCCAAGATGTCCAGAGTGAATTCCTGAGGGTTGGCTGGAATTAAGGCTCACTTTAAATGGGCCTCCAGGCAAACAAATTTAACTTTTTACCACAGAAATGCCAAAAAGCCTGAAGGAGAAGGACACAAACTCAGGCCTGGAACCCAAACAGTACCTGGCACATCTATTTTGGAAGCTCCCAGGCCACCAAGTCGTTAAGGCTGGAAAAGACCTGTGAGATCATCAAATGCAACCAGGAACCAGCCCCACAGAGCCCACGACTCCCCCTGTCCCCAGGGGCCACACCCAGCCCTGCAGAGCCCTTTAGGATCAGCATTTCTCGGGGTCAGTGCGACCTCCAGGCAGCCCCAAGCACTACCCAGCCACGAACGCGCCGTGACTCCGCTGCTATCCCACGGAAAGCTCTGCGGGCCTCCTGGCCTGCACACGCCGAGGTCGCCGTGGGGCTGGGAGGTCACTGGCTGCCACCTCCACCCTCACGCCGTGCCCAGATGTCCCGCACAAGCACCCTCCAATTAACCCCTCCCCGCTATTCCGTTGGGGGACAACAATGGGATCAAGCTCCCGAACGGAGGGAGCATTGTCTTTGGAGTGGTCTGTTTGCTTTGCAGGCAGGGAGCTGCTTTGGGCACCGGGGGACATCTGCATCCAACCTCCTTTTCCCAGGCCTTCCACACCAACGGCACGTGTGAGGCACAGGGGGGCTGCAGCAAAGCCCTTCCCGCCCCGCTTGGAGAAGGTGTAGCAAAAAAGCTGCTTAATTTAGGAAAAATACAAATTATAGATGCACAAACCCACCCCAGACCGAAACTAAAGCTTCACTCCAGAGTTTTTTGCATGGTTTTGCTGGAGTTGCTCACACTCTTGCAATGTAAGGAGTTCCAACCAGCCAAGGAGTGATCCTGGCACCGAGCCGGGATCATTCCCACAGAAACACTCCAGGATGAGTCTGTAGAGCCCTTAGTTACAGGCTTTAAGCCTCCCCAACATCAGAATGTTTGGGAGCACTTGAAACAGGCAAAAATTCCTTGTCATGGCAGAATCAGCACCTTGTATTGATTCTTAAACAGGTCCTAATCCTCAGTAATTTCATCCAGATTAACATTATAATACTACGCTACCTTTTCCTCCCATGCAATCATCTTATCTCTTGATAATAAGGCATTAAATTCAGTGTAAAGAGCTGGAATAACAGACCCAAGGGCTGCAAAGGAAGTGGTTTTTACCTTGCTTGATTTGCCCCTGTGCTGCATGGCTGGACATCGGAGGGGGCGGCTTCACCTTGGCCATCTCAGGGGTGCCCGGCCTGGGCGGCCTAAACACGAAATATCCACGGAGAGACACATCAGCTCCAGCCCCAAAGGCTTTGGGAGCCGCTCAATCCACCACCAGGTAAAACCCCACCAAATCCAAGGCTAAGTTAAAAGGGAGACTGCCAAGCCACGGGAGTGTGTGTCATACCTGGTGGGGCCTTTCTTCATGTGGTCCCCGATGAAGGTGGCGTTGGTCATGCTCATCAGCGTGTTGGCCAGGGAGATCACGGACAGCAGGTGCTGCGTGGTGACGGCCCGGGACACTCCGTACGTGCCCTTTCCCAAGCCTTCCGTCACCGACATTTTCCTGCCCAACTCCTCGAAGGCTGCCTTGCCCACGGGCTGGTTGTAGCCAGGCAGCATCAGAGACATGTGGCCGCCTCGGGACAGGAGGCCGAAGGACACGGAGCAGTGCGGCTTCAGCATCCCGAGGCGATCCAGGCAGAGCTCATCCAGCACGGAGTTCAGGCCCCAGGCGTGCAGGCAGGACATGAAGAGCTTGGCTGTGTCCATGGTTAGATTATATTCCAACAAAGTCAGCGGTTTGGATTTGCTGGAGCGATATTCCGGGTCGCCATCTTCTCTCCTCTGCCTCACGGCCTCTTCATCCTCATCCTCATCATCGAGGAGGTGCTCCTTGATGTTCTCCTTGATGGTTTCCTTGACCTGCTGGAAGAGCACGGCCGCTCGTTTGCCAGTGAGGAAGGAGCCTCCCTTGTCGGAGCCGCCGGAGGCTTTCTGTAAATTCTCCGGAGAGACGAGGGCGGTGTTGGGCCGGGAGGCCTCCTCCGTCAGCAGCTGGATAATCAGGGCCTCCACGTCGAAGAACAGCACGTGGATGTCTGGGTCTGTCAGGTTGGTCTTGATGGCCTGAACCATCAGGGAGTTATGGGAGTATTTCGGTAAATTCCCCTGGAAAAACAAGAGAGCAAAGTGAAATTTCCGTTAGGGAAGCTGCGGGTGAGCCAAGGTTGAAACACACCCACAGGCCACAGAAATGCAATTTACAGATCTTTATAGATAAACTGAGCTCTCCAGGTGACACACGAGTTCACATTTCCTCCTCCTGAATCCTACGAGATCATAGTTATATTCCAAGGAATAGCACAATTCCAATCTTTTGTTATAAAGCTTAGAACACATTAAATATTTCATATTTGGAGGGTGAACTATGGAATCAGTATGTGCCACTGGCAAAGAAGCTACGCAGATTCACCCAGACCTGCAATTACTGCACCGCTTGGTCATTCCAGCTAAGTCCATCTTCTTCCTCCTTCCCTCCCTCCCAAGGGGAAAAAGGGAGGAGGGAAGGAATTAAGGTGCTACGGGATAAAAGCTGAAGAACGTCAGAGAGGAGACTGGAAACCAGACCATTAATACAAGTTTTTAAGCATTATTCTCCCTAACACCTTCACTCCCAGCACCGGCACTGGATGAGGAGCCCACGCATAAAACCCTGCAGGTACAAACGCAACATTCCCGATTCCGCCTGGATGCAGCAGGAAGAGCAGCAGAAATCCTGAGCACGCTGTTTTTTATGGAAACTGCTGGTGGTGCTCTAAGGAACGTTCTGACTACGGGAGATTTCTCTCCAAACAGAAGGGGACAGCAGAAGGCAAGAGAAAGGGACAAACGGGAGGAGCTGGGAACGGAGCACTGCTGCTCTCTGCTGGCCACAGGCTGTGCCAGGGGAGGTTTAGGCTGGATAGTGGGAACAGCTCCTCATGGAAAGGGCTGTCCAAACCCAGGGCAGGGGCGGAGGGATTTAAAGCTGTGTGGATGTGGCACTCGGGGACATGGGATGGTGGTGGCCTTGGCAGTGCCAGGGAATGCTTGCAGTTGATCTTAGAAGGCTTTTCCAGCCTAAACCATTCCATGATTCCAGACTCTGTAACTCAGCCTGAGTAAAAGCAAAGAGCAGGATACACACTGAAGTGGGATCATGGACAGCAACGTAAACCGGGGAACGACCATGTTCAGGTTTTGGAGAGCTCTGGCTGGGAACCTCCTGGTTCCAGTGATGGACACTTCCCGTATTTCATTCCTTTCTGGAAACGCGGGCTGCAGCCGGAGCACACCCACCTTATCCGAGGCCTCGGAGGCCAGCAGGTTGGTGGCCAGCGTCTGGAGCTTCTGGTGGGCCACGTTCTTGAGGGCGGCCAGGCTGCGGCGGGTCATGGCCTGCTTCAGGTTCACGGCGGGGTGGCTGAGCGAGTCCACGGCCGCCGGGACGGCCTCGTCGCAGGCGTTCAGGATCTCCACCGCCGTGATTCCCATCACGCACCTGTCCAGCGCCCCTGCAGCGGCGGGAGGCACGGAGAAACAGCTCAGCACCCCAAACAGCACAGGGCAAAAACACCTGGATGTGATACATAACCTTCCATGTCTTACCAGCTGGGCTGGGAACTAACATTCCTAAAAGGCTGGGGCTCAAAAACCCCGCAGTGTGATTCTGTACTGATCAGTGGTTTGGGGGACACCCGGAGAGACAAGTTCCAAATATAAACGCGCAAAAGTGTTTTAATTCTCCCCTCAGACACAGCTTCGACGGCACTAAAAGCAAATCTATATTTATATCCATTAGAAATGGATTAATCAACATCTCTGAGCTCACCGGTGTCCATCTGCCAGACGTACACGGAGCCATCCGAGCATCCCACCACCAGGTAGTCATCGGACGGCCTCCACTTGATCACTTGGATGGGGAAGAGGTGGCGGGATGCCAGCATGATGCACTTCTTCTCCCTCAGACTCAGCAGACCCACGGAGTGATCACTGGCAACGGAGCAAATACAGTGCTGGACTCTTGCCTGATAAAGGAGAGAAGAGAAAAAGCTTCATCATAATGCAGAGAGTTGGTATTAAAAACCTTTCCCCCACTGGGCCGAGCAGGGTGACCAAAACCCGCTTTCATAAACAAAATTCAGGCACCTCCGACTATGTTCAAACTCACTGAGGTCACTGGGAACAGAATTCCCTGACCAGAAATTCCCTTTAATCCATCCTTTGCACATCATAAAGAGCAAATGGGTATTAAACCCCATTTTGTTAAGCAAACCTCAGAGTTCTCAATCAGTGTCACTTTGTTCATTAAATTCTATTTATTCAGCTAAGTTTCAAGAAGCCAAATTGTCTCTAAGCCCTATTCTTAACAGGTTTAATAAAGCCCCTATTTTCAATCCTTTGTATAATTAAAACATGATGGGACAAACCATAAATGACAGAATAATCCAGCTCTTTCTAGCGAAGCTCTTGGAAGAGTTGGGTCAGTGCTACATCTCCAGCATTCCACGCTGCATTCCCATTCTCAAGGGAGAATGAGGTGCTGGAAGGGTTATCCCAGAGAACTTACACTGCAGTTTTCGGGTGGAACAAGCAGCTGGGTGATTTCTCCCCCGTGGACACAGAAGATATGCTTCATCTCTCCCGAGAAGATATCCCAGATGATGACGGAGAAATCCACCCCGCCTGAGATCAGGTACCTCTGGTCGTAGCGGGAGGAGACCTGGTGAGGGTACAGCAAACACGTGACCTTGTTCCGGTGGCCTCGCAGCGTCCGGTGAGGGGGCCAGCCTGGGAGGTGGGCCGAGGGGGGAAAAAGCACAGAAAAAGAGAGGAAAACCAGAAATTCAATAGAACAATCAACTCCCAAGTGTTTGTTCTGCAGCTCAGGCCCCAAAACTATGAAGATAATGGTATATGGAGCCCAGATATCCAACAGCAGCCCAAGCAGAACACGTGGATCCCACCAGGAATCCTGGTAGGTTTTTCCCACGGAGATTTCTACTGGCACATCAACACCCAGCAACGCAGTGCCAGCAACAATTCTGGAGAACACAGGAGATGCTCCCGTGTCTCATCTTTGCTCCCGCATCTCCAAACCCCCGGAGAAATACCCAAGTTGATCTGGCCTGGCTCTCCAGCTCCAGGGATTCCCGGCAGGGACCGGAAGAGCAGGCTGACAGGATTTCCCCGTGGCCGCTGCCGTGCCCGCGTACCTCTGCGCAGCATGTGCTCTCCCTGCAGCAGCTGCACGATGGCGGTCTGCGTGGCCGGCACGATGACGATGCTGCCGTCCTCGCGGCCGCACACCAGCCGCCCGTGCGCCGGGATGTACACGCTGGCCGTCACGCGCAGCGGCTCGCTCGCGTTGGGCACGATGCTCAGCTGGTCGATGATCCCCGCGGGACGAGGGCTCAGCTGGTCAAAAGCTTCCTGCAGGGATATGGAGGTGGTTGTCTGCAGGCCTGGAAAAAGGAGGGAAAATATCAGCAAGGGCTGAGGCGGCAGGACTTGAGCAACCGCGTCTAGTGGGAGGTGTTGGGAGCTGGAATTGGATGTTTCCGGTCGCTCCCAACCCACTCTGGGATTCTCTACTGGAAATAAATTCACCACAAGAATAAAGCCAATTAAGATTTTGAGCATATCTGATAAAATGAAGTTACTACAACTCCTACCATTGGCAAAGAAGCTACGCAGATTCACCCAGACCTGAAACTGCTGCACCACGTGGTTATTCCAGCTAAGTCCATCTTCTTCCTCCTTCCCTCCCTCCCAAGGGGAAAAAAGAGAGGAGTGAGGGAATTAAGGTGCTACGGGATAAAAGCTGAAGAACGTCAGAAAGGAGACTGGAAACCAGACCATTAATACAAGTTTTTAAGCATTATTCTCCCTAACACCTTCATTCCCAGCATCTGCACTGGATGAGGAGGCCACGCATAAAACCCTGCAGGTACAAACACAACACTCCCGGTTCCGCCTGGATGCAGCAGGAAGAGCACATTTACAATTAAACCCCAACTTCACGATCTGTGGGAGAACCAGCAGGGCCTTCCCCAGCAGAAACACACAGAAACCACACAGCTCTGGCTATTAATTAGGTACCTTTTGCACCCTCCTGCTGGTCAAGGGTGTCAGGCACGCTCCAAATGCACAGTCTCCCTGAGGAGTCTCCTTGGATTAAGAGCCTGTAGGAAAACTCTCTCTGGCCACAGAAGAACCGAGTCACTGGAGGACATATTAGGAGCTGTTCAAAAAATAAGGAACAGCCTCAGACCACGCACAAACCACGTGCTCAGCTCCAAGCTTCCTCCCTTTTAAAAGCAGGACAAAACCTCACACAGCCCATTAAAAAGCTCCAAAGAAACAGATGTACCTGTTTATCTGCTCTGTCCAACACGCTGTACAATAAAGGTGGAATCAAGTTTTCCACTGCTTTCCCCACGTCCCTGCGGAATGAATCGCTGGCTGGCAGGCAGCTGGGTGTAAGAACAAAGAAAGGAGTAAAATTCCTCGCGTCTCTAGAGTGATTCCCACAGTAGGACGTGAATGTTGCTCCCATCCTCATGTTCTGATCACGCGAGGGCGAGGAAGGAGTTCTCACATGATTTATGTGGGAATATTAAAGATAAAACATTACCTCTACCCAGAACAAACACGTCTGCACACCATGAAGATGCCAGAAGAAAAGTCTTTGATTTTACTCTTCTAAGTTTTAACCTCTTCAATGCCCAATTTTGAATCAATTTTATAGTTTTGTATTTACATGCCTTCCCTTACCGGACCAATATTTCAGTAGTTCTTCAATTAATTCAGCTCAATTCAAATTAACCCAGAATTAAATAAATGGGGTATTTCTTTGTTGAGTACCTGGCCGGTAATTTATAGATGAAACTCTGTCCATCCTCTGTCCATACAATCACTTTATCAGCTGCCACAAAGTCCCCACCAGTCCAGGTCTGCTCATTTTCACTGGGGACTGAACATAAGAGGGAATAATCTCCAGCATCAAAAACCTGAGAGGAAACAGCAAAGTCTGTTGTAATCAACCAATTAATTACACATTAAAGTGCCCAGGCAGCAGCTGACTTTGGGTTCAATACCACAGAATCATGGAATGGTTTGCGTTGGAAAAGACCTTAAGGATCATCTTGTTGCAAACCTGCACCACAGGCAGAGATTTGGATTAAATACCTAGAAATACATTAAACATATAATAGAGGTACATTAAAGAGACTTTGGAGCATCTTGGAGCATCCAAATGTTTTCACGTAGTTTAACTGAGGTTCCTGAGGGAGAGGATCCGGGGGTTCTGCCTTACCCTCCAGTACTTGGAGCACACGACCAGGAGCGAGCGCTGGGTGAAGGCGCAGAAGGAAATGCTCTGGCAGTTCCCGCAGTAGATGGGTTTGGATTCCTCCTCAAACACTGGGGTGGTGTCCTAAACCAAACAGAACCAACACTAAACCAACTCTTTCCTGCTCAAACTGAACCCAGAACCCACGGAAGAAGGACTGGGGCACTTCTCAAGGTGCCAGATGGCCAATTTCTACGGAAAACCCAAACACTCGGAGCAGTTTCTATTCCATTACTCCTCCTAAGAAGATCTGCAGGAGCACGTGGTGTCCTCTTTGGGCACTTAAGTCTCCCAAATTCCCCAGCAGGACGGATTAGTGGCGCTGACCTTGCAGCCAGGTAGGAAGCTGGAAGGAAGCAGATTCCGCTCCCCCACGTCATTCCTAAACAGAAGGTCATTTTTCCTTAGTTGATAAACATCTTTTACAAGAGGTTTCTGTGAACAGTTGATTTACCAGGGGTTTGAGACCTGGGGCAAGTCTCCTTTAAGACTTTTATTCATTAGTATCCAGGAAATGCCAAATAACAGGGAGCTGGAGATAATCCTGAATAATGAATATTCCTAAAAATGGTATGGTCTGCTCAGCAAAATATTAACCCAAATCATTACATGGTACAAATAAAAAACAGATTTGGAAAAACTGGAGATAATCCTACATTTAACTTGGAAATCAGTTCCCTGAGACGGATTAGGAATTCTGATGGCAACTTAGACCAGTAAAGGAAAATTCAGTAAGCTGATTTTCCGCTGGCAGAAAAAGAATATCAGCAGCAGCATACCAGGAACAGAACCCTCCATCCCACCAGGAAGTGTCACTAACCCAGCGGCCTTTGCCCACCTGCAGCCGACTGACTTCTGAGGTGATGATCCAGACTTTCAGGATGCCAGTCACAGACACAGCCACGACAGTGTCCTCTGGGAAACACAAAAACGAGGCTGAGGCACAAGGACTCCCTCACTTGTGCATATCTGAGCATAAATTAAAGCCTGATCCAAGCATTCCCGGAGCCTTCGCTTCCGAATGGAATGTTTATTTGTGAAGATGGTCACGGAACAAGGAATAAATGAAAGGCATTGGCAGGAAACACTGAATACCAGAGCTCATTTCCAGCTGCTCCAGCCATTTATTTGTTGTGGGGATAACAGCTGAGCTTTTCCACCTTAGGATTTTGGGACCACCCAGTTTACAACTGCTGCTGACTCAAGAGAGAAGTCCTTTAGTCAGGATCTCCTCCTCAGTGTTCCCCAAACCTCTCAGGAATTTGAGTCTCCACAACAGGAACACCCAAACAAGACACTTGTCTGCCAGAAATTAAAGCCCACCAAAGTAACACCAGTGAGCAGAACAAGGCAGGTCTGTGCTCAGGTGACACTTCAGCCCGTGCCAGCTGATCCAGCTGCAGCCGGATTCCCAGGGAAGCTGTGCCTGCCCCATCCCTGCAGGCGTCCAAGGCCGGGCTGGATGGGGCTCGGAGCAGCCTGGGCTAGTGGAACGTGTCCCCGCCACAAGAAATAATCACCTTGTGTCCTGTTGGAGCGGATGATGGTCATGGAGCTGATCCAGTCAGGAGAGATCTTGGATATCAAAGAATAAAGCACTTCCAGGCTGGTTGCATCCACGACCAGAATCTCAGGGTAATGTCCATGGCAGAGGAGCCTCCCTTCCCGCTGCGTGCCGACTGTGAACTGATAGAACTACCCAGACGGGAACAGACACAAATCAGAACCCACGTGGGACAGGGACCCCTCTGTTTTGGGCCTGAAGTGCACCTCCCAGCCCGTTCTGCTGCCCGCGGAGGACGCTCCCAGCGCTCACCTGGATGCCGGTGTGCGCGCAGGCCAGCTTGGTGAACTCGATGCACCGCCCGTCGTTCACGTCCCACAGGCACATCTCCCTGAAACACAGCGAAGCTCCATGGAAAACAGGCCAGGCTTCCAAGCACTTACAAGCCCTTCACACGGGGAGGAGCTGCGTGCGAGCAATTGATTAGGGATTGCATCAATTGTATTTAGAGAAACTCAGAATCAACTGGACTTTCCCGTCCTCCTGAATCCACACAACCTCCTGCTCCCTCTGAGGAGAAATTACAGAACCTGGAGCTCAAATGAGCAGCTATCCCTCCTATTTACAGTGCTTTTTAATTTAAAACTTTATGTTCAAATTTAATCAGAACAGAATCTGTGAGGCACTTTCTCCTTTCCATCAGATAGATAAATTCCCAAGGAAAACACATTTTGGTTTTAAATCCAATGGGAAGAGATTATTTAGCCCTGGATCAGCCCAAGCTGGAAATTCTAAGTTTTGACACATTCTCCTCTCAAATTCCTTGTTAAAAGGTTTTTCAGGCAAATTGCTCCCTGCCTTTTCCAAATAAATATGTCTCTATTCATTTGGACATCAATTGCACAAGAAATCCTTCCCGCTTTTCCCTCTAAACTACGGCTCTGATTAATAAATAAAACCAGTCAAAAATAAAATGTATTTGCTGAGGAATTTTTTCTTGAGGATAAAAATCATCACAGTGTTGAAATATGGATAAATGAGGGACAAATTCCCATTATTTCAGCTCTGCACATCAATAAACACTCAGAAACTCACCCACTCTCTGATGCACTCACTATATATTGCTTTTCACTGGAAGCTGAGGCCTTGGACAAACAAGTAACTGAGGCTGTATGACCAAAGAGCAGAGCTCTGGGATTGATCTGGGATCAGGGAAAGAAAACGGGAAGTCAAAATTACACAAATGACCAGAATATCCACATCTCAGCTTTCTACTTCATGAGTTATATATCTATTAATACATGCACACACATTTAATTAACACAGTGTTGGATAGATCACCTTGGAAGACTTTTTACTTCACACAGGAATGAGAACTTAGGGGAAAAATGCATTTTGCAAACTCCTCTCAATATTTACAAATCAGAAGCTGAATTTGGCTCAATTCAATTTGAATTGAGTTTGGCTGAATGAAAAAAATTGTGTTACACATTAAGAGCTTTCCCCAATTGAGTTCCTGTATATCCATAAATAAGGAGATGGAGAGCGACTTGGGACAGGGAATGGAGTGCCAGGAAAAGGGGGAATGGCTTCCCACTGCCAGATGGGATATTGGGAAGGAATTCCTGTTCACAACACAATATTAAGCAGCCCAACTAGGAAGCAACCGGTTTAGAGCAGGTCCAAGAAACTGGAATGAGTTAAAAAGACTTCCCACAGAAGCAGCAAGGAAGCCAGGGCTGAAACACCTCCTGGTAACCTGGAACAGCGCTGTGGGACGGGCAGAGCAGCCATCCAAGCACGGGGGGAGAGAGGCCAGGCTGAGGGCGCGCTCCCAGGCGATGGGAACGGGAGTGCTGGATCCACTACCTGCAGGTCAGAGCCCAGGTCCCAGAGGCAGATCTGCCCGTCGTGGCAGCCGGTGACGATGACAGAGCCGTCCACGAGCAGCAGTGAGGACACGCAGTGCGTGGGGGCACGCCGGCCCCACAGCACGATGGGCAGCACCAGGCTGTTCCCAGCCATGGCCACGGAGCGCCTGCAATTCCAACAGAACAACGGCATCAGCCACATCCCAGGCTGTTCCCTTCGCTCACGTTTTTGCCATCTTTTCCCCTCATGTTTCTACCATCTTGTCCCCTCCTGTCTCCCCCATTTTATCCCCTCCTGTTTCCTGCCCTTTTTCGCTCACATTTTTGCCATCTCTGCCCCTCACGTTTCTACCATCTTGTCCCCTCCTGTCTCCGCCACTTTATCCCCTCCTGCTTCCCACCCTTTTCCCCTCGTGTTTCTACCACCTTGTCTCCTCCTGTCTCCCCCATTTTATCGCCTCATGTTTCCTGCCCTTTTACACTCCATTTTTGCCATCGTTTCCCCTCATGTTTCTACCATCTTGTCTCCTCCTGTCTCCCCCATTTTATCGCCTCATGTTTCCTGCCCTTTTACACTCCATTTTTGCCATCGTTTCCCCTCATGTTTCTACCATCTTGTCTCCTCCTGTCTCCCCCATTTTATCGCCTCATGTTTCCTGCCCTTTTACACTCCATTTTTGCCATCGTTTCCCCTCATGTTTCTACCATCTTGTCTCCTCCTGTCTCCCCCATTTTATCGCCTCATGTTTCCTGCCCTTTTACACTCCATTTTTGCCATCGTTTCCCCTCATGTTTCTACCATCTTGTCTCCTCCTGTCTCCCCCATTTTATCGCCTCATGTTTCCTGCCCTTTTACACTCCATTTTTGCCATCGTTTCCCCTCATGTTTCTACCATCTTGTCTCCTCCTGTCTCCCCCATTTTATCGCCTCATGTTTCCTGCCCTTTTTCACTCCATTTTTGCCATCTTTCCCCCTGTTTCTACCACCTTGTCCCTTCCCATCTCTGCCATTTTGTCCCCTCATGCTTCCTGCCCTTTTCCCCTCATCTTTCCCGCCATTTCCCCCTCATCTTTCCCGCCATTTCCCCCCCACATTTGGGGGGCCTCAGGGAGTTTTGGGGTGCAGCAGATGGACAGACGGACACGACACCCCAGGTACGAGGCAACAGTGCCATTTATTTACGTGGGGAGGGCTGCAGTCTCCCAAAATCCAAAATATTATCCTTCAGACAAAGAGGGCGGGGGAGTAAAAGGTGATGAGGGCCCCCAAATTCCACCTGGAGGAGGTGCGAAGGGATCCCCGAAAAGCCCCTAAACTGCGCCTATGGTCATGAGCATGGTGTGTCTGGAATTCCAACAAAACAACCAACATTAGCAACATCCCGGGCTGCTCCTGGCCATTGTGCACCAGGAATTCCAACCACACCAGCATTCGGGCTCAGCACCAGGACCATCCCCATCTCGGGACATCCCTCGCCCCCCAAAACCTCGGGAAACGAGCCTGGAATGGCCTCATTAATGTTCTGTGCAGCAGAAACATCCCTGTGTGTGTCACTCTTCAGGGATCCCCTCACTTCTCCTCAAGGAATGCCCTCATCTTCCCACGGGAACTCAGTAACATTCCTCAACCAGTCCTGTAAAAACACACATCTTCACAAGCTCGATTTCTTACCCATCTTGCAAAATTTTATATGCTTTTCCCTACCCATATAGGGCCAAACAGCACATCCCTGTGCACACAGGGATTTTTGCCCAAATCCCTCTTTTTAGAGTAATTTTAAAGTAAAAAATGTTTTAAGCCCCGAGGCTGAAGCTGTTTTTATACCCCTCATGGTTATTATGTCCCTGCTACACAGATATTCATGTTGCAATATGGAATATCCTGCCTTAGGTGAAATCAACCTTGTATAATCCACTGATAAACTGGATCCTGGCCACTCTCCAGGAGGAAATAGATCCAGCACTATCTTTACAGCAACATTTCGGATCTTCCGACTGTATTGACACAAAAAACACGGTGGAATTTCAACTATCCCCAGGCCAAAACGGTCTCAGTGACTGGGAATAGAAACTCAAGTTGTGCCAATAAAACCCACTTGGATTTGCACAAGATTTAAAACCCACAACAACCCTCTGTTTGTGGTAGTAACATTCCCAGCTTGCCGAGCACTTCCATGTTTTTAGAACTGAGGTTTCCTTATCAGTGAAAAGGTCATGTTAAATAAATAACCAAACACTCCTTATGGATTATGCTGTGGAGGTTTATGCTCTGAATTTACCCCAGTTCAAACCAGAGTTACAACTCTGATTTAGAGGAGCATGAGCACACCAAAATAGGCAGGATTCATGGAAGAAATATTTTAAAAAACCACACCTGGCCCTGCAGTGTTAATTGTTATGCAATGCTGGATCAATTACTCTGTCTGGACCATCACAACACAGAAAAAGAAATTAATTCAGCATTTTAAACGACCCGGTGACAAACAAAGAGCTACAATTAAACCAGGCTCGATTTGCAGGGAAATCATCATAAAGACGGGATAAAAGCAGGAATAAAGCATCCAGATGCAACAGAACAAAACGCAAATATCAACAACAAGAACAAACACGCCCACAGCAAACAGAAATACCCACCCAGTTTTTGTGAGGAAACAAACCTAGAATGACTAAACCAGAGCTGAAAAACGCCAATAAGCAACACAAAAATCCCCTCCCACTCCTCTGCTGTCCTGCTGCTCCCAGCTCAGGGACCAAGGCACTGTGTTCCTCTGGCACCTGGCTGTCAAAAAAACAGCTGCATTTTCTAATAAATACAGAAACTCCCCTACCGGGGCACAGAATTACTGCTTGAGATCCTGCATTTAATGCTTCTGCATTTAAAGCTACTTCTGAACACTTTCAAACCCACACCACTCTGAATAAAGGGTATTTTCCAAAGGAACATACAGGAGGATATTACCACATACAAGAGCATTAGCACATAACTAACCTAAGAGATTCCAGATTTTCCATGCAGAGAACACATTACCAACCCCCTGACAGTCCCATCTCAAACACAGCTCTCACAATATTTCATAGCAAGGCTCTGGGAGAGAGAGGAAAAAGAAAAACTACCTCTTTCCTTCTAGTTTTTGACTATGGCAGCGCAAGGCCTTCATAAAAAACCTCCTTTTCAGGAAAAGCCACATTTTAATTCCCCAGGAATTTGGATTCCAGAGCTCAGCCCCGGCAAACGCCAACTGCAGCCCCTGCCAGCACCAAAATCCCTTTTTGTCTGAAAACAATCAATAATTCCATTTTTTGACATCAGTGATGACAAAGTACAGGAGCAAATCAACTCTGTCCCAGCGCCTAACGGGCCCCAAAGCAGGCAGGGAATCATTCCACACCAATTCACACTTTCCAGCGATTGGGAACTCCCCAAACCCCACTGTTCCCTGCAGGAAGGGGAACTTGGAAGTGGGAAATGGAGATGCCACGAGTGAAGTTCTTCCTGCTAACACTTCTCCGTCACCATGGGCCAAATTTGGCCCTATTGCTTCCACAAGTGCCAAAACCCTGGTTTTCTTCCCAAAACACAATAAAGCAGAGTTTCTGTTATTCCATGTACATGGGGATATACACACATAGCTATCTATCTATCTATCTATCTATCTATCTATCTATCTCATCATCCTTGTATTTCTTTTGCTTCACTTTAAATTCTCTCTATAACATGAAACATCGTAAATAATTATAATAATAAATAAATAACATAGAAATAATTCTAATCCCAGAAATACAGTAAGTGCGGGGATGTGGGAATACAAGTAACAATACTGTACAATAAACACAACAAATGCAGGGATGTGGGAAAACACCTTCCCGAAAACAGGGTTTTAAACATTTTTAAACAGAAAGCAATTATTTAAGTGAGGAAATGAACCCAAAACCTGTTAAGTAATGTATTAATCTTGACAGAATAATCCAGTGACTCTTTGACCTGCTCCGCTTAAAGGTGGGATTTAGGCACATTTAATAATCCCGGATCAATTCCTATTTGAGTAAAGCCACTAAACTGATTTTTCAAGTACAAGGTATTAAATGCTGCATCCAAGACTCAACCGAACACCTTTTCAAATTGTTTCCCCAGAAATCCACAATGTGGGTTTTTACAGCCAGAAGAGCCCCCAACCAGAATAAATCCATGGGAGGAAGAGGTAAAACAAAAGCAAACCCGCCTTTGTTACAGCAGAGCATGGCAAAAGCCGGGAGCTGCTCTTCCCAAACATTTGTGTTTCCATTAAGGAAGGAATTAATCTCAGAATATGCACGGACACTCCAGTAATCTGCCCCCAAGATACTACTGAACAGCACAAAATAGCGTTAAATAGTATAAAATAGCTATCAATCGGCTGTTTATGCATTCTAGAAAAATCTAATTATTTGAAATTTAATTACAGACCATACTTTCTATTTATTATTTAGGGATGGAGAAAAGAGACCGCTGAGGGAGGGAGAAGACAACGAGAACACCTCCCCTGGGTATGCAGGAGGTTCCAACCCAAGACAGAGGAGGAAATACTAATTTGGGACACGAGATTGGAGATAATTGACACCTTGGGAAGCCACTCGCAGGCTTTGCTGGTGCCTAATTTGATGACACACTAAACCCATAGCAATTTTTCCTGTTTCCAACTGTCACAAAGGACAGTTATCCACAGCAGCTGGAGAGCTCCAAATCCCATCCCTGGGTGCCAAGACCACTCTGTCTGGCACAGGAAAGGGAAACGAAACTGGGGAAGGCGGCGAGGTAACAAAAAAACGGCACTGAAAGGAATTTAAGCCCCTCAAGAGGATCAATTCCATGTGAGGAGCCGCTCCTTAGGTAAGGCTCCGTTGGCAGAGACGGAAATCTCCCTCCATGAATAATCTGGTGCTCGTTTCGAAAAGGTGAAACTTGAAATTCCAAACCCAACCCTGCCCCGTTACCAGTGTGGGGCCGCTGCCGGTGTCCTGGGATACCCGGGCTCCTGAGCCCTGCGGCACCTGAATCCCTGGGCTCCGGGCCACCCGAGCCTCTGGCTCCCCGAACGCCCGCGTCCCCGCGCCTCCCGGCGCCGCAGCCCCCTCAGCA
>WEIT01017765.1:41653-61485 GCA_013389985.1 Dryoscopus gambensis
AGCAAAGAAAAAGGAGTAAAGCAAGATGGCATTGAAAAGGAAAAGGAGAAAAGACAAGTGAGAAAGGAGAAAGCATTGCAAGGAAATGACAGGAACTGACAGGGAAAAAAATCATAGAGAAAATCATTTCACTGCTTGAAAGGATTAAACCAAATAAGCTCCCCTGTGCTTTTCATTTTAGCTTTATAGCCTGTGTGAGTGTTTAGTTTTAACAAATGTAAGAAGAGGCATCTTGTGCACATTCCCCCATGTCATCCCTCCTTTCATTTTGTCTTCCAATGCTGCATCTTTGTTTCTGCGTCTGCTTTCTGTCTCATTCCGTCTCCTGGTTACCCCTCCCCTTTTTCTCTTTTCTGCCTCTCACAGGCAATGAATGAGATGTAGCATATTGTATTAGCAGGGCCAGGTTTTTCCCGAACTTGCCTTAAAAATGGAATGCTAGTGAGTATGTTGTTATTCTTTCAGCCTTTTTTTCCCCACCAAGACTCAGTGGAGACAGCCTGAAATCCTCAACAGAAACCTAAGTGAGTGTATGAGTGAAATGTGACTTTTGTTCCAGGCCAGTCATGGGATATGGTCACGGTCTTGATTTTTAGGAGCTTTACAAGAAGTCAGTGACGAGAAATTTTTCACTTTTTGGTTGGCGAAGTCAAAGAGGAACAAATAAACTATCTCCCATCCTCCTCTCTCCTGCTTGTGGATCCACATCTGCATCTTCAGCCTCTCCTCTGGACTTCCTAAGGTGCACTGCCCTCTGTGTGCTTCACTTACCCTGTAGGCTGTCATTGGGAAAGACAGTTTTGTGTGTTGCACAGCAAATCTAAGTACTCTCACAAAAATATACAAATATTATGTTTTCTAATATGATGCATTTGGTTTAATTTGAATTGGAATAAAAATTAAATAGCTTTGAATCAATTTTTTATTTTATTATCATCAGATAGCCTTTTGTCTCATCTCAGAATTTTTTCTTTGATTTGGGGATGAACATGATGCTGAGATTTGGCATTGCATTTAGATTTATGATTTTTATCTTTAAAAACAAAGGAAGAGTCTTTAAATATGTCTGTACTCTGGTTTTGTCCCCGCTTTCTTTGGGTCTTATGCTATATTTTTTTATTTCTTGTTGCTGACCCTTTTTAGTTATATGCCAGGATCTCAAGGTTTCCAAGCTAAAGCCAGGAACTCAGGAGGGTGAACAGCTTTCAGGAAACGGTCAACAGCTCTCAGGGTGCAATTCTAAAGGTCATTTGTTATCACATCTGTTCCTGTCAAGGCGTCCTCTCTGAGGCAAAACCCATCTGAGAGGCTGGAAACCCTGGGAGGTTCTGTGGTAGGATTTTCTCTCTCATGCTGTATGATGAGACTGAAAAGAGTGCATTCATCTGTGGAGTTCTCCCAGTGTCAGGGAGAACTGTCAGAAACCTTTCCCCCTGCCCTGTTTCACTGTGACCTTCATTTCCCAGCCACTGGCGTGATTCTAAGTGCAAACCCCCCAGTTAATATTAGGATTTGTCTGATTTCCCCTGTTTCTCTTAAGGCAGAGTAAAACTGGAGACCACCATTTGGCAGAAAGTCCAAGATTTTTTGAATGTGGCTGTGACTAATGAGAGTCAGAGGAGAAGGGAAGAATGCTGGGGTTGAATGACCAGCCCAGAATGAATGCTGGGGATAGCTTTGCTAGTGTTGGAACTTCTCAGTGCTGAAAGTTGTTCACTCCATGGAAGTTACGGAACTGATTAGGCTGGGCAAGTCATGCTGCTCAGGCCTGGAGGTAGAGTCCTGCTTTGTGCTTCCCACCATCCACTCACATCACTAGGATCACTGTGCCACACTGTACTGGAAAAATGCCGTAAGTATTTATCCTATAGAAGTGGAGACAAGCATGCATTTTATGACAGTAATCTAATTATTTAAGCTGAGATATTGTCATGATATTGTAGTACTCTAAAAAAAATAGAGACAGAATTTAGATCCTGTACTGAACTGTTATCTAGTCCAGTTTTTAAATAATATGTGAATATAGTAAAATACCTGATTACTTAAGAAGTGTTCTTATATTAGGTAGATAATACGTGTTTTAAAATGTAAGCGTATTCCAGAGTACTTGTTCACTTACTCTGTTATGTACAGGACTGCATTTGGCTAGTATTATCTGCCAAAGAATCACCTAGCACAATCTGATAATGCCCTGTTGGGATGAATGTAGGTGTACCATTTATTGGTGAGACTGCTTTCAATAACTGAACTATTATATGTCTCTATTCATATTTTGGAAAAGAAATTGTTTCTGTAATTCAAAGAAAGTGAAGATATAGCAGCTTAAAGCATAACCCATTTTTAAGCATAAATAAGTTCAGACAGATTCTTCACACATTCTAAAATTTCAGTAAATTTTTGACATCTCTATTGCTCTATGAAGGTAAAAAAGTTAGGTAAAAGTGGTACTTTGTGGAAGAGGCTTTCGTTCTTGTCTACAGTGAAGAGGTATTCCAGAACTGTTCCACATAGTATTTTACATGGCAGACAGAGGATAAAAAATGGTGTATTCTGCATCTGTCACTATTCTGCATCTGTCACTCAAAGAAAATTCCCCTTTCCCTTTTAGGGAAAGTTGCCTAAGGATGATGGGATATGGCTGATAGCAATAATCCATATTTAGGCAACCAGAAGATTGTGTCAACATTAGCTAGAGTAAGGGAATGCAGACTTAAAGTCAAAACATCTGTTATGGTAACTTTAACTTACCCTATTATTTCTAGTTGTTGCAGTGTCATAACTTACATTCCTACATCATCTTGCCATTAAAAATATATATCTAGCTTTGAAATTCAGCTCTAACTTTAAATTATTTGCTTTTAACTTCATATAATAAAGTAAATAATCTGAAACACAGCAGTTGATCTTTGTGTTGGGTTTGCCTGGACAGGTTTTTGTAGTGAGAGGGCTATGGGGGCGTTTCTTTGAGAAGTTGCCAGAAGCTTTCTCCATGTCCAACAGAACCAATGCCAGCCAGCTCCAAGACAGACTTGCCACCGGCCAGGGCCGAGTCCATCAGTGATGGTGGTAGAACCCCTGGGATAACATACTTCAGAAGGGGGAAAGAAATCCTGGGCAACTTCAGCTGGAGAGAGGAGTGAGAATATGTGAGAGAAACAACTCTGCAGACACCGAGATCAGTGAAGAAAGAAGGGGGAGGAGGAGCTCCAGGTGTGGGAGCTGAGATTCCCTTGGAGTCTGTGGTGAAGACTATGGCGATCCAAGGTGGAGCAGAGATCTACCTGCAGCCCATGGAGGATCGCATGCCGGAGCAGATGAGTGCCCAGAGGAGGCTGTGACCATATCAGATGCCCACTCTGGAGTAGGCTCCTGGCAGGACCTGTGACCCTGTGAGAGAAACGTCCACACCAGAGCAGGTTTTCTGGCAGGACTTGAGAGCCCATGGAGATCCACACTGAAGCAGCCTGTGCCTGAAAGACTGCACCTCGTGGAAGGGTCCCCTGCTCTAGATGCTTGTGAAGAACTGCAGCCCATGGGAGGTGAAGGACTGTCTCCCATGGGAGGGACCCCATGCTGGAGCAGGGAAAGTGTGTAAGGAGTTCTCCTCCTGAGAAGGAAGGAGCAGCAAAGAAAATCCAATGAACTGACCACAGCTTCCATTCTGTATGCCCTTGTGCTAGGGGGAGGAAGTAGAGAAAATGGGGACCGAAATTGAGCCTCGGAAGAAGGGAAGGGTGGGGGTAAGGTGTTTTAAGATTTAGGTTTTATTTTCTCACTACCCTACTCTGATTTGCTTGGTAATAAATTAAACAAATTTCCCCAAGTCAAGTCTGTTTTGCCCATGATGGTAACTGGTGAGTGACCTCTCCATGTCCTTATGTCAATCCATGAACTTTTTATTATATTTTCCCTCGCCTGTCCAGCTGAGGAGGAGAGTGATAGAGTGGGTGGGCACCTGGCATCCAGCCAGGGTCAACCCACTACAATCTTTAGACACTAATTATACAAGTAAGAGATCTTCTACTTGATAGATTGCAAAGTGTGTTGCATTTTATCCCTGATTATGAGAATAATTTGGTTTGCCTCAACACAGCTATTAAATGGTTAGAGAGATTGATTGTAATGTTATGAAGGACTTCACAATTAATGGTTTTATGAGAGAAATTCAGAGTATAAACAGGTTTCATGACTATTCTTAACTGGAATATCTGAATACCCTTCTGTCTCTACAATATTCAGCTTGCCATGGAAATTTTTGGCAGAATAGAGATGTCTTTGGTTTTCCAGCCCTTCTTATCACAACATGTTTCCATATTGCCAGGACTGTAACAGTGAGGACATGGTTGCCTAAACCACAGGAGACAAATGCCCAGAATAAAGTACTATAATAAATGAGAAAAAAAATGTACTTTGTTATGAGCCTGATCCTGTTACATGATAGATACCAGTCAGAAGATTTCTTTCTGTAGATTTCGGAGAGGATTGGTCCCATGATGTCTGCTAGGAAATGTGGATATTAAGTCTGATTCTCCCCTCTTTCTACCAGTCACTCTACTAATTAGCAGCAAGACATGGTAACTTATAGCTGCCGTGTAGCTTGAATATAGGAGCGCCTGCAGTGTCTGTGCCTGGGCTGCCAAGGCACATTGCATGTCCTCTGTTCATTCACTGCGCCTGCTAGAATAACATGTTGTGATACTGGACTTCCAAAGAATATATTAACTTCCTGACTCTCTATAGTAATACCATACAGCTGGTTCAAATAAACATTCCAAGCCAGTGCATTTTTCATCTTGAAAGAAATAGCAATCTCGGAGAAGTTTTGTATTTATTCAATGCTTACTGTCATTGCCTTTGACACTGAGCACAAAATTAATAGTTAAAAAAATTGGAGTTACTCTCTAGACCTTTGCATTGATTCCTTCTTGTTGTTCTGCGTTTATTTTGTTGACCATTCCCGTCAAAAAGAGAGGAAAAACTGCTCACGGCATTAATTTTCTTGAGTTATTGCACTGTTCTGTCTCACTAAAACTTTATTGTGTTTTTTTTACACTTTGAATAAAATGTAACTGGTTTTATCTAAACCAGAACTCATTTAAAGAATTCAAATTTCTCTTGACTTTTCCTACCTACTCTGAAATTTCACTGACATTGATACAGAAACCAGGTAATTAATATATCCACATTAAAGTTTTGCATACTATTAAAAATATGTTTGTCTGTTTCTTTAATGATTCCATTGTCAGTTCACCTATTAATGCTTTTATCAAAAAAGCTGCTGAAACATTATGACTGAGAACCGTAAGCAAAGGCATCATGTAAATAATGGATATTTTGGCTGGATAAGGACTGTGGGTGTGGTCATATTTGATGACACAGTATATATGTAGATATACTGACTTTTGGCTTCAGAAAAGTACACATGATTAAATAAAGAAAAATTTTGCTCCAAATATTGTTCATCCACAACATACTAATTCTCATCAGAGAAAATGAAATATGTCACAGCCTACAGATCTTCTATTTCTATTTCATACTGCCATTTATTAAGTAATTTCCTCAAGAAAATGCTTATATGAGCCAGGTTTCTGAGTTGGTTTCTTGTAATCTAAGCTGTAATTATGGAAAAATGTATGGATAGAGTTACGGAAAATATTCTGCGTGTCCATCCTTTTCTGAATTTCATTTTAATTCTTTGGGCTAATACAGTAAGCTGTGGAACAATCAGAGTTATTCAAATATATGTGATGCCCAGTCTTAAGGAGTTTTCAAAAGCTGGACATTAGTTTTCATCTCTCATCCAGCTGGCAGTGATGTAAATGGGAATGTGTCCCTGATTTCAGTGGGAGTGGGAGTAGGTGTTAGTTTTTCATTGTTATATAATACATGAAGAAGGCAGTTGTGTATGCAAGACTTACAGGGATGTCAGATCTACATTTTTATATGTTTTGTTGCAGACTGTGAATAACTGGACTGTATGGATATAAATCTGTCTTTGATTAAGATAGATTATTCTGGTGTCCTGTTGTAAGATTATTTTGCATTAAGGGAGTTATCATTGACAAGTACAGAATCATTCTGATTTACAGTACTTTCTGAAAAATGTACACATCTGTGAAAAATGCCAACTTACGTCTGGAATTAAGGGTTAGATGCATGTTCTTTTGATTCTACTTTTGCATTAAGAAAAAAAATTTTGCCTGTTACTGGTTCACATAGTCAACATAAATTTGCTTTTCTCAGACATCTTTACAAAATTTACAGATAAGATTTTACTACTGGAAGCAAGGGAGTACAGCAAAACTGCAGTATTAGACAAAGTACATAAGAACATTCTGAACCCCCAAATGCTATATTAAGGTCACACGCGTTTTAAATTAGGACCCTCTGTTCTCACTCATAAATGTCTCAAACTTTCAACTTCTGATCTAAAACTTTTGGTGGTTGAATACTGTAACAGTAGCCACTGGAATTAGTAGATGCTGACCCTTGTGCCATATGACAGGGTGCATGTAACTGTTCGTGACCCTGGCCAGGTTCATGTGACTGAAGCAAAGAAATTAAGGTTAGCCCGTCACTAGAGCTCCTGCAGGCTGGAACTTTATAATGCAGGTAAAGGGTTTTGAATTAGTCTAACAATATAAAATACACTTACATAAAGAATATTATTAGATTTAAATAATCTTCTTCCCATTCACATGACGTCAATCATTTTCATAAGCATGAGGAAAGCAAAACATAGCTCAGTCTCACTGGCTTCAAATGTGTGGTTGTTACCAGCATTTATCTTTTATGTTTCCAGCTTGGATTTTTTAAAATTATTTTTGGTATTGTTTCTTTGCTGTTTTTCTTTTGTTCTTACTATCTGCAAGACATGTTACATGACAAGCACTGAGAATCTATTTATGTGGAGCATTCTAGGAAATGGAGAGTTATAAATATGTATGTCTGATGATAATACGGAATTCTGACAAAGATACTCCTGCCTGTGTTTTTTGGAGTTGACAATACAAAGCTGTGGTTTATTGAAATAACGATAAAAATAACATTCTAAAAATGTACTAGTTGCCGAAATAATCAAAAATACAAAAATGTTTTTGGTCCCAGGTAGAAAAGCTCCTCTTTGAAATATTTGCAGAAAAATATCCCTGCGTCTCCCTATCCCTCAAGATCCATTTTCTGCAAAGCTCCTTAAATGTGGGAGAGGATAGAGTTTCGCAACAGTTTATTGCTAGATTTACAGTGCTGGCGACAAAGTCATTCTTAAAAAATGGGATAGACTTCTCCCAGGAATTGATCTCTGGTCAGGTTAATGGATTATATGGGCCAGACTATGCCTGTGACTACTCCTTACCCAGTAACACTGCTGAAAATGCACGTGAGATCCAGTTTGGTAAGAGGGAGATCCTGGGAGCCCAGCACCCCAACACTCTGGATAACCTTTCCAACGGAGCAAGAATACGTCAGGGTCATGCTCATGCCTTTACAGTGACACAAAAGCAGTAAGAACAGCCTTCCTAAAGGTGCTGTAAGACAACAGCGTCTCTACATCTGTCTGATTATAGAAGCATTGACTCTTTTGAAATGACTTCCAACTTGTGTAGTTTGAAACAACTGTCAAGACTGCTGGTCAGCTCGTGGAAGGATGATTGTTCAGCTGCATGTTTTGATTTTATTGATTAGATTATGAGGTTATCCATTGTCCCTTACATGACATGTTAGCTGAAATTGGCAGGATGTAAAATTGACATTTTGGAACTCATATTTAAATGTTATTTTAAATAATTTTCAGAAGACCTCTGCCATGGCAAAAGGCAAAAATAGGCTGAAATGCTTTGGTGCATTAAATTGGGTGGGGGTTTTTGTCCCTACTGACTACAATAAGATCATTGTGTCCCAGAGTCTTTATCATATCATGTAACTGGTTTTTAGAAGCTTGCTACTGTGGACAGCTTGATCTCACCGCCAGTGATACTGGTCACAAAATCCCTTTTTTGTTGTCTTTATCAGAATCAGGATTGGGCTGCCCAGTGCCTGCAGCATAGAACTTGGGCAGCTCCTCAGAACTGCTGTGCGTGTACAGTGATTTCTCACTCTTCTTTGTCTCAAAGAGCTGCATCGAGGGCTGCTCCACAGCAGTGAAACTAACACAGTTCAGAGTATGAGAAAGGCACATCAAAACTGTACAAAGTCACTTCTGAAATTTAAATCCCTTATAAAAGGTGGCAAGATTACAGCTATCAATTCTGGCATGTCTCTTGGGTTGGTCATTGCCTTTGAAGTGACTCTGGCCTTAGATCAGGGGAGCTCGCTTTGCATTACTCAGTAGTGGTTAGGTGGGATGGGTGGTGCCAGATGGAGCCTATGGAGAAGATTGGGAAGAAGCCCTGGTGCTGTGACATCCGTGGGGGTGGCCAAGAGCCATGGTGTGCTCAGGGGCTGGCTGAAGGCCAGGCTTCCAGGATGGCCATTGTGGCCCGGTGGGGTGGGCGCTGGTGGGCACTGCAGACTGGCTGGGATGTGGCTCCCCCAGCGAGTCCCGTGGTGGTGACCATCAGGGTGTGTTCCCAGTAGAGACCAGCGGTTCCATGTGCAGGGGGCTCATCTGTACCTTTTTTATTAGCAAAGCACAAAAGCGTGTGAAATCCAAACCCTTTGCTGTCCCTCCAGCTCAGTGGTTCTATTTGAAAAACAATTACACAAGATGCCACCTACGGCAAATCGTATAAAATGAAAAGAAAGGGTACAGTGATATATCCTCAAATTTCATGTTGGTAGGCAGTTTTAAAATCCTCAGCCTTCCGGAATTCCTGTGGTTCAGTGCTTTGTCACAAGGGGAGAAAGTACAGTAATCCCATACAGAAATAAATGTGACTGAATCCT
This sequence comes from Dryoscopus gambensis, assembly GCA_013389985.1. Classification (NCBI taxonomy): domain Eukaryota; kingdom Metazoa; phylum Chordata; class Aves; order Passeriformes; family Malaconotidae; genus Dryoscopus; species Dryoscopus gambensis. The sequence continues at coordinate 50,537 of WEIT01017765.1, forward strand.
GTTTGCTTTCACATAATTGCATTTATTTACATCAGTTTAACCTCCATTTAAAATGTCATGTATATCTCAGCTAGATTAATGCATGTGAAAAAAATAGCCTCTGTGGGAAGTGTTTCGAGTAAGCAATTTGTTTTGCTTATAATTAATGGATTCTTACCTAAAGTACAAGTTATAAATAAAAATAAACTAACAGTGAGTGGTAGTTTGCTGCTGTCATTCAAATAGTGGACAGTTGGGTAATTACAGACCATCAAAGAACTGCTGCAATGCTGATTATTATCTTTTAAGAATTTGCCAGCCTTTCATCGTTCAAAAGAAACTTGCATTGAAGTCTTTAAATATATGCTATTAATAAAATAAACCTATTAAGTGGTGTGATGGTTGGTATTTACAGCTCACACAGGGGAACAAGTCACCTTTCCTTTGTTGCTTTGTCTGATATAGAATACCACATTGTGAAATTGGCAGCCAAATCTCATTTAGCCACGTGTATCCGTGTCAATACCGGGGCCTTCATTCTGCAAATGTGTAAGCAGCTTGGCTAAGATGAGGAGCTTTGGAGCAGAGTTGGACTATACCTCTGGAGAAAGTTACCCATGTCTGTAAGGGCAGATGCTGGAAATGTCAGAAAATCCATGTGCATGAAACTCGTGTGCAAACCTTTGAACTGAAACCAAAAATCATCAGTGAGGAAGATGTAGCCATAGTTGCATCTGCTCTGAACTAGAAATGCATGTAACTTGTATCACATTTTTATACATACACTTCTGCCATGTGTTGCTAAGATTTGTTATTTAAAAATCCTTATGATTAATATTTTAATATGTATTTACAGAATTTAATTTTCAAAACTAAGCTAGATGTTAGGCACAGAATTATATCTCACAGTTGTGACTCTCCATTTATCTAATATAAAAATGATCAAAACATATATTTCCACAGTAATTTTGGTCAAAAGCTGGACTGAGGATGGAAATGATGTTACAGATATCCCTTTTCCTCATAGAGGTAAACCCACATTTAATACATCCTAAACTGTGATCCTTGTATTGACTAGAAGTAACATTTGAAGCATAATATTGAAAAATGTGTTGATGCACCCAGCAGTGCTGGAGATAGTGAACTTTCTGTGCTGGGGGAGGAGGGGACATGCAGAGCAGAGCTGACTGTAATAGGTCTCCATCAGAAGTGCTGCAGAGCTCTCGGAGCATGTCAGGATCCAGCACTGCTGTGCTCATCTGCCTACAAGCCCTGCACAGGCAGCAGACTCATTGTCTCCAGCAAGGAGGCATCCCCCACCTAAGCTGCTCTATATGGTGTGTCTGCCTGTTTATCTCGTGTTTATATCGGAATAAAAGAGTCACTCTTGCATCTTCCATTCAGAATACTTGAGTATTCATCTTGCATTCAGTAACAGAATCAAGAGATTGGATTACTCATCTCAGTAACATTGCCAGGATGGGGATTGTAAACATCAGTAAACAGAACATAGAAATTATAAATCATATAAAACAAATGCTAAATATTGTACTCTTTGGTTGCTTTCATTGAGCCGAACTCTAATAATCATCAAGGCATGTAAAAAATATACAGAGATATGGTTTATATGAAAGGTCAGTTGCAGTCCACTGTTATTTTTAATTCACTGAATTGTTTTTAGCAGGCATATCTCTATGTAGCGTAATCTCTTGCCCATTTTCAGCAAAACATCCCTAAATTCATCATATATGAAAACAGAGCTGGAGGAAGAGGAAATGGACAATTTTCTAATTTATGCAATTTAAGATAAATGGGGGGGGGTCTTTAATGACCATTAGCTGATGAAATACAAATTATCTGTACCTACCAAGCTGCAAAAGCCTGTTGAAGATGTTAGAAATGCTGCTTTTAAAGGCTTCTGGAGTCTTGTGAGATTAGTTTTGTTATAAATCTGCTTGTGTGTCATTGAATTGGATATTGTGATTTGTAAAAGAGCATAAATACAATTTTTATCACTAATATCATTATTCTTTCTGATGTGTTTTAGCTTGATGGTTTTGGCATAATATTTTAACATGCTCTAAAAAATCCTGAGTTTAAAAATGAAGAATTTCAGAAAATAATCTGTCTCAAGGTTGCTTGAGAATTTAATTGAGAATGATTTTAACATTACAATTGCGTTGATTGTCCTAATTAAAAAAAAAAAATTGAAAATTTCCAGGTGCACTGACAGACTCATGCACACCTGTGGGAGGTTTTTTGAGGGGTGGGGGTTGGGAGAATGTTTGTTTGTTTGTTTGTTTTGATAAACTGCAATAAAGAAAAATATTAAACCTCTGAGAATGTGGAAATGCCAGTCACACGAATACCTAAGGAAAGCAATTGTTAAAGTGTTCACAAAATTTTCCAAAGATAGTTAATGTGGTAATGACAAGAGTAGGAAGGGCTGTAAGACTTAGAAATATGCTGTACACAATCATGTGTTCTTTATATTTTGTATTTACACTTAGGTAGTTAGTTGTGGAAGCTGAACAGATGTACAGTGTATTAGCAGAGAGTGGGCAAATACAGAAAAAGCTAATGCTACCACAGTCACAGCTTGGCTGTATGGAAAACTGAAAATGCTGGATTATATTCTTTTGAAAAACTGTAACAAGTTGTAATGCTGGATCATGAGGAGTCTCTTCAGTAGCAACTGGGATGTGTTGCAGTGGGTGTTTATTAATATACCATTTTTTCATGAAGTAGAATTTACAATATTTACAATAATGATTTGGAGACAGTAAATAATTGCAAAACAAACTTGTGGAAATCTGGGAAGCCTTTTATGTCAGGAAAGAAAAGTGAGAAAGGAGAAGGGAGAAGGAATAGTTTTAGATCTTTCAGGCCTAGAGGGTTCCTGGGCAGGTGAAATGATGAGATTTTACATGTTGTCTGGGCATTCTTGAGCTTATTATTAGGGTCCTACATCACAGCCTCAAGGAGAAGGAGGAGGACTTTGGTATTGCCAGAATGTGCTGCTGTGCACAGCCTGTATTTCCTTTTCCTGGGAGGGTTGTGTTGTGTGTGAAGGGCATTCTGCATAGCAGTAGAGATGTCTGAATGGAAGACCCCTTCCCCCAGGGGTGGCACATCTCACTATATGTGATGGTTGCTTGAGCCAGGGGCATTTTGACCAAAATGTATTAAACTTTGGAGATGTGACCTCTTCTATTCTTTTTTTATTAAGTAGCACATGTGATTCTGTATTTAGGGGCAATTTTTCATCTTATTCATACTTAGTGAATTGCACGCATGTGGAAAAGGAGAGAGAATTAGCTTGTGCATGCTTCTGAAATAATTGTTAGTATAGTCTAATATTAGTTATTATAAATTCCTTCTGAAGTCGCTTGTGGCAAGGACAACGGCAGGAAAGGATTGTGGTTCCTCATAACGCTCTTGCTCTGTCTTACCTTCTATGGACCACCTTAGCTGTATTAAATGTCCAAACAACAATCTTTGTACATTGTATTCATACTTTTAGACATCTATCATGCTTTTATTTTACCTTTCATTTCCTTGGCACATGACGCTATAGGGAATTAAGATAAAGTGCAATCATTTGCCCAATTCCTTTCCTATAGCTATGTTGTGTATTCTACTCTCAGACCCCACAGTGTTCTGCAGGAGATTATCCAAGAAATGATAAATCCTCAGTAGGAGCCATCAAAGCATCATTGCCAGTTTGTAGCTGCCAAGAAGACCCTCACATCTCTTTCACTGTCACTGCATTATTGATTAGCTTGTGAAATACTGAAGCTGTATTGATTGCAAATATTTAGGGATGAAAAGAGAAACATTGTCCTCAAAGGTATTTGCAGTCTTCTCTCCTCTGTTAAAGGTCTTTCTTCCCTTGTATCTCTCTGTCTGTCTTCTACCTATTGAGTGTGGGAGGCTGATGTGTTCGTCCGAGGGCACTGGGAAGGAGGGCAAACAGCTGCCTCACCCTGCTGGGGCCGGCAGCCACCAAAAACCTGAAAGAGGCAGAAGAAGGACAATGCTTACATAAAGACTGCTTGATTGCTTTTGCACACACATGCATTTTGACAGAAATTATAGGAAGGAAAACCCATTTCCTGCCTGTCTATCTTTTCATTAATTTGTATTTAAAAATTATCTTAATGATCAGGCCATGAGGCCTGAAGCAGTGCTGCCTAAGACAGCACATAACTGGCTGATATTCTGATCCCATCAGACAACAGAGCTGCTGAAATCCCAGCGCATTCTGTCTGGAGACTCGTGGGTTCTCCTAATCCAGTTACAGGAACACTGTGCAGACAAGCTAAAACACAAGACCAGAGGAAAATCTTAGCTTGTCAATCTGTTCAGGTGAGAGCTGAAAAGGGACTTTGTAAATACAGAGCTGTAAAATACACAACAAAACAATTCCCTGCAAATTCAGCAAGTTAGCTCTTGCTGTCCCTTCTCCAGGAAGTCCCTGCTCAGGAGGGACGTAGGCACATGCAGGTGGTTTCTGCCTGGTTAGTGTACAGTTAGTTCTCTGCCTGGTACTTAAGCTGAAATCATTAACATGTGTCTTGTGTGTTACCTGAATGAAAGGCGAGTTCACGGGTTATTACTGCCCGTTTCTTCTCTTCGCTTCTGCACTTCCCTGTTTCGATTACAAATCGCCCTCCAGGCACAAAGCAAGCTGGACACCTACAGTGCAGCTAAAGAGTTATTTGCTCCCTAGGTGGACACTAATGAATGATTGCAGTGCTGCCCTGAGTGAGGGGGTCCCCACTATTAAAGTTTAATAGAAAGATCTGAGAAACTGGGGGCCAAGAGTAGGAGGAGGGGACAGGAGGCTGTGAGTAATTCTCCAAGTGCCTTCTCTGTTCCTTTGCTCTGTTCCTCTGTGGAGATTATTCCATCCTCTAGGACAGGAGCAACAGGAGACAGGTAAATTCTCTCTGTGTTCTCCTTTTGCCTTCTGTCTCACTATAAGCTATTCAAACTGCAAAAATATGGTGGCTCCTTTCCACTGTAAAATCTCTGAAAGAAGCAGGAATATGGCCTGACTAAAAAATTAGCTAATTCAGACTTACTTTCATTTTTTCTTTTCTGATTTTTTATCCTTTCCTTTCCCTCACTGTTCCTGTTGTCCTCTTTTTTTTCTCCCTAATCTGTCTCTTTTTTCTTTACTCTCCCTTCTTTAATATTCCTCTATGTCATATTTTCCAAGACTTGGGATTAGGATAGGTACATTTCATTTGAGGCCTTAAAGGTGATTGATTTGGGTTTTTTGAAAAATTATTCTACAAATATTCCAGCATCCCATGAATTCCTGTCCATGCTAAGTGACGATAAACTGTCATAGAACAGTAGAAGTACATCATCCATTATTTCAACTGATGTAAATATAAACCCTTTCAGTTTTTCTCTCTCCCACTGAATTGGAGGAGACTAATACATAGTTTTAGTTTTGCTTTTAGTTTTTGAGGCCCTATCGTTGTGAAACTTGTCCATGTCTGAGACCATATAAAGAAAAGGGATTTGTTATAATCTATATAGAGAGATGTGTCCTTTAGTTTCTCTCTGCTGTATATTACTAAGAATATTCTAGTATCTCTCACGTAGCATTTATAATGAATAAGATGAATCTCTTGTATACCATTTCTATTATAACTTGAAGAAGGAGGTTTTTATTGCAGGTTCAGACCACCAATAGGTTTGGTATCCTGAGGTCCTACAGGATGTTGCTCACATTGCCAGGAACTGTTAGGGGACAGCAATGGAAGAAACTTCCTTTCACCAGAGGTGTTTGAGAGGGTTAGAATTCTGCTGGAGATAACAATAACCATAGGAATTGAAGTTTGGTTTCAGAATGGGGTATCATAACCTCCGTCCCTTTAGGCAATAGAGTTATAGGATTAGAGACCTTTGCTGATATTTTGCTAGCTGAAAGTAAATGTAGCTGGAGAAACTAAAATATGTCAGCTTCTCCATGGTTCTTTGAACCCTCTGTGCCATCTGTCACACAGAGCTCTTCTAGAAGTCAATGTAAGAACACTTTGAGCCTGTAAGTGCATCCCGAGAAGAGCACTGATACCAGAATTTGATTTATTATTTACTCATTGAAAAGTGGTGTTGCCAATATAACCTGTCAGCACAGGTTTCTTAAGCCTGCAGCCTGGCCAAACATGCCGGCTTCCCATTTGGAAATATCTGGACTGGATCCACGAAACTTACCTGGGTTTTCCTTTCTCACTGCCTTTCCGTCAGACAGCCTGGCTGAATTATAGCACTTAGGCAGATGTAAACCTGACTAGTGCAATGACCTGCAAAATAACTTCGAACTGGTATTTTCTGGTGAGACTTTCAAGGAGATACATTTTTCTCAGCATTGCAAGGATACAAAATTTGTGCTCTTCTCATTTATTAACAATCTATGGGTTTGTGTCAACTTTAAAATTTGTCCTTTATTTTTTCCCCTGAAATTTAACCTGTTTAAGAAAACAATTTTATACCATACTAGTGATCTGATTGTACTTGAAGGCATCACATGTTTTCATATTACTCTGAATACAGCTGCTTTCCTGAGCTGAGGCCTGTGCTGGGAACTTAAATGTGAATTCCGGACTTCTTCTGGAAACACTGGCTGTGATTTTGCGTGTGTTATGTAGAGAGAACATTAAAATTCAGTTGCATAAGACTCATTCTTATTTTCATAATGTTCATTATTATTTTAAGCACTCTTAAGCATTCCTAGTGGGTGCAGTTCAAAAAACCTGCAAGGACAAGAAAGTTCTCCCTTTCTTACCACTATAATAAGAAGTGCTTGAGATAAATAAGTGCTATGTGAGAAGCATCATTATTGCTCTTCCCATTTCTTATGCCAGTAAAGTTTTCTTCTTTTACACTTTAGATTGTGTATGGGGGTTTTTGTTTGCTTTTTTTTTAAGTTTTGGTTAGGTTTTGGTAGGGTTTTTTGTGTGTGTGTATGTACGTAAACTATTGAACTGACTGCCACAGTGATTGCACTCTTTTCAGTAGTCACTCAGAACAGATAGATTGCAATGGCAAAATAAAATTCCCTTACAGTATATCAGTTGAGATCTGAAGATCAATTCTGAATACAGCCCTCTTTATTTGGTTTGGGGTTTGGTTTTGTTTTGTTTGTTTTTGTTGTTGTTGTAGGGTGTTGGGTTTTGGTGGCTTTTTTCCACTATTGCAGACTGTATTTCAAATTACCAATAGTAGCAATGGCTGTTCTAATTTTGTCACAAGTCACACTGAAACAACTTTGTCTCTCCTGAACATAAGTGCAACTACACGTGTTGTGATCCAGAACCAGGCAGCCTATGCCATTTCCTTTTGGTAAACATAGAGGTTGGGAGTATGGTTGACTTTTAGTTTACCCAGCAGTCTGCAGCTGACAAGATTTCTGGATTTTCTCACCTAGTCATCCTTTGTGTGACTTGTATCAGAAGAGAAGCCAGAGCTAAGTGTACTAGATAGCTCAGTAAAATACTACTGTTCGGTCTTGTTCTTTGCTTTTAGGGTAAGTTGATCAGACTGGGAGGGATGTCCTCTCAGTTTTAACACTTTTCTGATTTCATTAACAGACCCAAGAATAGAAGTGTTTCACTGATAAAGTCTTTAAAGAAATATAAGCCATCTTTGTATCTGGAAAGCAACAAATTTATAGACAAACAACTGAAAAAACCCATACACATGCATTGCATTGGAAGAATAAAAGAACAGAAGTCTTGCAATTGATCAAGAAAAAACTGTCAATACCTGGTTTTTTCCAACCTTTTGAATCCTTCCTCAGGAACAAGATTTTCCATGGTTTGATGCTTGCAGCTCCATAAAGAAAAATCTTTTGTCATTGAAATCTTATTCTCTGCCGGTAATAATTCTAATAACAATGTTGAATTGCATTGTCTGTCCATTTATCTTAATGTCCCAGTTCTTGTAAGGATTAGAATCATATGTTTCCAAGGAAAACACAAGAAAACTTTGGATGGTAAGGTAGAGACTTCTATTGAAAAGTAAGGAATCAGAAATACATTTGGGCAGAGACTGAGTGGCTGTCACAAAATTTTTTTGTGACTATGAACTTTTGTAGTTTGGGCTGAATTGTAACTTGAGAGCTGACAAATAGCTGACCAAAAATGATGCAGGATAATAAATAAAGTAGGTGCATGTGCTTGTTGGGGGAAAATGGTCCTTTCCCGTGTGAAATTGTAGAAATAGGGTCATTAATGAGTAATTCTGTGATAAAAGTGGGAAGATTCTTTTGTTTCTGCTGTATCCTGTTGAATTGATTTTAGGAATTGGTCTGGGTGAAAAACTAGATTTATTTTTTTCTGAACAGCAGATGAATATATGGTATGTTTATAAATCTCATAAACAATACTGGTTTCACCCTCAGTCCTGCAGTAACTTTCTCTGACATTTACGAACCAAAGACTGTATCTGAAGAAGGTCACAGGTGTCATAGCAATGAACATTTAAGCTCACGGATCTAAGAATAAAAAAGAAATTTATTATGTAAATTATAAATCAGTTCACATTATAAAGTACTATGTTTTAATATAATAATATACAATATATTGTTATACATTTATATTTTTATAAAAATCTAAGCCACAATATGATTCATAATTAGTGAATGCAATAATGGTATTCAAATTACATACACCAGATACTGCAAAGAGCTAAGTACCTCCAGATACAATCCACGAGAAACAGCATATCAAGGAACAGAGCTGTCCAGAAATAAAGAAAAAACCCTGATAGGAAGGGTGATTATTCTGAAGTAGCAGCCCTTTCTGGTTTCTGAATGCCTTAAACAGTACTTGGGCTCTTCCTTTCTACTAAACATACAGTCAGACACCTTTTCCCAAGGGTAGATAGCGAATCTTTTCCATTTGCAGAGCAGTGATAGATAATGTTGCCCTCTGGTACAGTGGCTCACTGGTTAGTGCTTTGACAGTCAGCCAAGTCATCCATGCTTGGATCTTTTGCTGATCTGTGGGTTTCAAGCTTGAAGGGGTAATACTCATATTTGTGTATGTTCTTGTTATTTTCTTTTTTACCTTGCAAGACTTTAAATGACAGACTCTGAGATTCAGTGAGGAAGACTGCTGAGAAGAAAGGTGCCAAGTGACTGTGTAGCCTCACTTACAGCACTCTTCTCACTGTCCCAGTCCACTGAGCAGGCAGCCTTGGATGTCTAACACCAGGTTAGACAGCTCAGAGCTTGCGTTCAATATCAGCATAGCAAAGATCCTTTTTAGATCTGGCCTCTAGAAACAGAGTTTGAAAATTGCCTATATTCGTTACAACTCGTGTGAATATTCACGTGTATAAAGCAAAGTATTTCAGGGCCCAAAATCCACACCCAGCCTACAGGTCTGTGGTTCTATGGGTTAGGCCTTTAGTCAGACCAAAATCTTGTTTGTTCCACTAAATACCCATTGGCTTGTGAATAAAATCACAGGACTGTTTGCTTGTCCTCCTACACAGAGCAGACAGAAGTAGTCCAGCCTGTGAACTGATTCTTCTGATCCTGAGAAGAGCAGATATGTGGGTAGGAAAATACGCAGGTGCCCCAAAAAGCAATCTTTAAAATAATTATTTTAATTACTCTTCAAGGCTTGTGTATCTTGTCTTTCTCTTCCAGGTTTTAAATTATGTCAGTCAGTAAGGTACCAAAAATACACAATAAAAGAAAATTGAGCCATCCTGAGATAATGCTGGCATTTATGTAGATCTTTTCAAAGTATTCGAAAAACTGGAAAGGCTGAGCTGTGATCAGTAAATGATCAGTCTAAAGTTATTCACTGGGATGAGGAATGAAGTCAAACAGTGTTGATGAGCAAGGTATTGTGCAAAATATGAGACTCCCTGGTTTCAGGAGTGAGCTGGGACTTCTCGGTTGTGGACGGGTGGATACCAGGAGATAAGCAGCACTGCTTGGAAAGCAGTCAGTGCCTGTCCTGATGTTGTGGGTGCCATGTGCCTGCTCGACTCCAAGGGCTTTTAATGGGCAAAAAGCCATCAGGTAGAGCTTCAGGGAGACATAAGGACAATATGAAGCAAATAATACTGTAAGACTTCAAAGAGATTCAAACATTATCAGTTTGTGAAAGCAAAGGGGAAACATCTGCTCAGGTTTGGATGTGAAACTTTGTACTTGCAGAGCTGTAGGTATAGATTTACTGTAAGGTACTCTGGGAAGAAGATTTCAATAAAATAATAAATAGGAATGTTAGCTTTTCTTCATGGCTGTTTCCAGCACTTAGAACAGTAAATACACTTAACCTACACACACAGAGGACTGCTGCCTGTTTTATACACTCTAACTGTTCCCTGCAGTCACTTAAAATAACCTTCTAAATATATTAATAGGGAAATTTTGCCACGATATTTGGAAATTATATTTTGGCTTGCATGTGTAACTCATCAATTAGCAGCATCCAAGAAGAAGCAGTTTTATGTCAGATTTGTGAATTTATTCCCTAAAATAAAGAGCACTGCTGTGAACAATGATTTTGGGAATTAGTCTTTCCTACTGGGTAGAAGATGAGAAGCCGCCGTTTTCGCTATGTCCTCAGTGGGTTTTTTGCGTGTCGCGAGGATCGCGATTTAGGATCCCGGGCTCGGCCTGTGCGTGGTGGCCACCAGTGGCCAGGGCAGGGGCAAGGAGGTGGCGGGGGCGCGGCCGGCGCGGCTGCGAAACACTTGGCGAGTAGGGCGAAGGCACTATCAGCGCAGTCTCTGTGGCGCAATCGGTTAGCGCGTTCGGCTGTTAACCGAAAGGTTGGTGGTTCGAGCCCACCCAGGGACGAGCTGCCCTTTTGGGCTCGGCGCCGCCCCCGCTGGCGGCCGTCGTTTTGTGCGTGTGCGCCGGGGGAGGATGTGAGATTAGCGCCGGCGGCCCTGCAGGCGCCGCGTGTTGCCGGGCAGGGGGGCCCCCG
>WEIT01017765.1:64368-106391 GCA_013389985.1 Dryoscopus gambensis
CTCGGCGGCGAGCGCCGGTGCGGGAGCGGCGTCCAGCCGGAGCGGCGGCCGAAGAGCTGCGCGGTGTCCGGGCTGGGAGCGAAGCCGCGGTGAAGCGACTCCCTTTGAACTTTGGCCAGTATTTAATGACTTGGGAGGCAGATAAGATGGGGAATAAAATATTCATGGTCTCAATAAAGACAGGGACCTGGAGTGCTGGAAAGATGAAAAACTGTACAGCTCGCAGAAAGGGTGCAGAAAACAGCCATCTTGAATATTTTAATCTCTGGCAAGTGTTTCTTTGGAACAAAATGGATGTTGGAGGGAAACAGCATAGTTAACATTACTGTAGCCTTCCATTTCTAACACCATCCTTCTCGTAGAATGCAGCTGGCACGAAGCAGGGAGACTGGAAGAAACGCCACAGCCTTTCATCTACCTACAATGGCAATAAATAATTATAATCTGGATACTGTGGTCTGGAAATTTAGTACTTCTCTAAGTGATGGTGCTTTTTTTACCCACGATTTATATCGATTTGTTTTCATCGACATAAGTCACATGTAATGCTGCAAAAACAGTCTTAGAGCTCATGCAACATAAAGAAACAATTGGTCTGTGTTCAGCCAGAACACATTGGTAAAGATTTTTTAATTTTTATGATACTGTACTTTGTTACCATCATCAAAGTCAAAGGAGGTATTCCTACTGATTACCCTGGAAATTGAATCAGGCCTTGGGTTCAGAGTTTGTTGTGTATTCATGATATGAACCAATTATTCTAAGGATTCATTGTTTGGTCATAAAAATCACTCTAGGCTGAAATTAGGCTTAAAAAGTCCCCAGGATTTTTTCCACTTCTACTAAAATGGGTTAACAGCTGTCTTTATTTTTTTCTTTCCTTTTCCCCTCACCTTAAACTGATGATGAAAACAAATACAAAATGCTGATTTTTGGTGCTTCTTGTTTTCATATAACTGCAAAACAGCTTTTCCATCGATTTCTTTTTCCCCTAAGAATTGCAAGGCTGTAATACAGTTGGACCTTCACAAATTTTAAATTTTTTGTTGTTGGTTTTCTGTTTTTTTTTTTAAACAGAGAAACAACCACTGAAGTGGGGGGTGTGGTGAGAGCAGAGACAATAAGTCAGTGGTTCAGCAACACAGGCTCAGAAAGGCTCCTTTCCCGGGATTATTTATTTATTTATTTATTTTCTTGTTGCTGTTTGCTTACTTTGGACCTACTCCTTCACAAATATGCACAGAAGAAACAAAGCACTATAAAAAATAAACCAAAACAAAACAAAAAACAGCAATAACAAAAAAGCTAAAAAGATATAATGCAGGAATGGCTGGAGAGCATTGTCAGAAGATTAAAGAATAGGATTTCAAGACAGAACTGCTTGATTTCATTCACTTACTGATTTCTTTAATGTCAATTTGGGCAGCAGTTCTAATCCTAATTGTTAAGGATAATGTTCCTGTTGAGAACTGTATTGTTCCTATTAAAGTTTCTAATTTTTCAAGGAAATTCTGAGATACTGCATATGCAGCTCCTGATTATTTCAGCATCTTGGTACAGCTTTACTTTCTGTGTCTGAACACTTCTGCTTTAATTTCTCAGTTCCATACTTTCCCCCATGGACTGATACATTAAAATATATTTAGCATCTCTTTCATAGGCATCCTGATGTTTGTACAGTACTTCTTGAGATTGTTTGAATCAAAAGGCACTGTGAAACCAAGCAGCTTCCTAGTTATTTTTTTACAATTGTAGCATGCAGGAATCTCCAAAGAATAGCATTTGTGAAAAGCAGAGTGAGCAAAATTACTAAAATACAAATGACAAGATCCATCAAAGGCTAAAATTACAAACTCGTGGTTGTGAGAGAAAAATGCATAGACTAGAAACAATAACCTAAAAAAGCAGGCACTGACTTCTTAATGGGCAGGTCTTGTTCTGAAAATGAAAGTGACACTCAGTTCAAGTTTTTAATATTATCTGAGAAACAGGAAGATTTCAACTAGATTGAGTAATACTGGGGACTGCAATAGGGCCCAGAGAGGAAAGCTGTGTCACATTTGCTGAAAGCTTAAGGAACTGCATTTAAACATCATGGAAATCAGATTTATGTGGGAAAGGTATGTAGGGTTCCAGGGAGGAAACAGGTTGTGAAGAAGGATCAAGGAGATATAACACTGCATTTTGTCCCACAGATGTGAAGGACAAAGAAATTTTGTAGAAATAAACAGTAAAAATAAACTTATTTGTAAATTATAAATCAATAAAATATAAATTAATTTAAAATTATTTTATGATTACTCAAAAATTCCCCCAAAGAATTGTATTCACAAGAAGAGAAATACCAGTATATTTTTCTTGTAAAGAATATGACTTTGATGCATGAAGTTCATTTGCCCTAATGTACTTAAAACATTGTTACATGAGATAGGCTCAGATTATTTTTTTTCTGTTAAGTATTGTATTCCTTTGTCATCGTCATAGCTTTGTCGGCAAAACCTGGGAGCTAAATTGCACCTTCATCATTAAGGAGACAGGGAAAGGTGTGGGAATACTTCTGTCTACATCTTCCAGAAGAGGAAGGATTATCTGGGAATTTCCAAATAACTGAGGCCAAGGGTCCAGTGATTTTACATTTTACTCCGAGTGGACAGGAGATTCTGGTTACTTTACTTTCTCATGTCATTGGTATATCAGGCTCTGCAAGCAACTGTTAAGTGCTTGCTAGAGTACTGCATATATTGGTAAGGAATAATTGGTTTAACAAACTGAGAGTTGTTTGTAAATATATCTGCTTAAAAGTTGGTGCTGCTAAATCCCTTGTACTGTTTAAAAGACCATTGTAAAGCAGTGAAGTAAAATGGCAGGATTAGCATGATAATTTCTGGTGTCCTTTTCACTTTACAGATTCCCTGCAAACATTTCTGGTTTTGTAAGACAGATATGTTCTTCAGATCATGTCTCTAAATATTTCCTCTTCTATGGTTCAATTGAAAATAGGCAGTGACAAGTGGTTGCTACTCAAAATTAAGATCTTCAGGTTAATGTGAAGACATACTTTATCTGATTTTTTTTCTTGGGTGACATAAATATTCTGAAACTCAAAAATTTGAGTTTTGCAGATGCTCTCCATAATTTGCTTAGCCTCAGCAGAGTGAAAGTTATACAGAAAAGGTCTGTGCCATGACACACCCTGTGCTTGGTACTCTTGGGCCTCACGGGGTTGCCAGCCCTGAAGTACTTCCAGTATAAATGAGAGATAAAACTTGTAATTAATTATGTGCAAAGTTTTGAGTTTAGACAAATATTTGCAAAACTGTTTTATTCATTTTCCTTTAATATTTAGCAATGGATTCTGTGTTCGACCGCGTCTAACTTAAAATGAAGAAAGAAAAAAAAAAGGGGGGGACTTTTCCTCTTTCGTTTTCCTTTGGGCAGCACAGATCTGATCAAACTGAAGATGGAGTTTCCCCAGAGCCAGTGGGGCCATGACTGTCCTTGACTTCTCTCGTATGAATAGTTCACTCCCAGCTTGTAACTTGTTCTATCATGTTGTCCAGATCTTGAAAAACAAGGGTCTTCTGTACACCTAACCTAACCATTCCCTTTTTTTCAGTCCTAAGACCCAGCACTTGCTTTTACTGCTGCCACATACTTTTAAAATCTCAGATATGGAGGCTGGAAAGGCAATAATTAGGAGTTTATTGTGGAAGGAAGATAAGATTATCTGCAGTAAGGATTTATTATTAGAAAATGAATAGCCTCATTTTCAAGATTTAAGAGACTTGTACAAATTACCTGCCGGATGTTTTTTTAGTTTCCAGTTCACATTAGTACTGAAAGAACTGTTTGGGGCCTATTACCTAGCTTTTGGAAAGTATTCTTGTGGTGGAAAAATTTGTAAGGGATTTGGAAATGAGGACTCATCTGGCTAGTAGATGTTCATAAAAATCTTAATGACTTCAGCAGCCTGAGGCAGTTGAGGCTGGACTGGGCTTGGATGGAAACTACGGGACTGGCTTACTGGAGGATCCCCTCCCTACATGTGTGCTGGTGATAACGAAGGGCTGAAAAAAGGCTCTGAAATCTTTGAGTATATCTGTGGCTGGACTGACACCATATCTTTTAAAAATTATTTTGTATTGTGTATTATTCTGTATTATTATTATAATTTAAATCACATTTTAAAAAATAGTAGCTCTAATGCATAGGACAGTTTGGAAACTTGTGCATAAAACTATTCAGGTTTTCCTACAAAGGCACTTTGCAGTTTTATACATGCCATTTTCTTGCTTTGGTTTGTAGCTTTATGTAAAGAGTATATTCCTCTGAATAGAAACTGTTTTCAATTTAGTTTGTGTTGCTTTGGAGAGCTTTTTAAGCTAAAATCACAATGTATTTGACTTAAATGGTGTCACTGTTATATATGGAAAAGCTGCTTTCCAGCATTTCCAGAGGCTTTTACATACTTCAGTAATTTTACTGTTACTCAGACATCTGTGTGCCTTTAACTCAAAGGCAATGCTGTTGATCTAAGGAGTAACTTGACATTGGTGTTAATATGCAAGGGAGAAATATACTTTATGGTCAGTTTGGCAGCTGGCGTGAAAAGTGGAATGATACAAACCCAGTATTGGTTCATTAAAAATAAAAATAACTCACCTTCACAACCAATTCTAGGCTGGTCTGTGTGTACTGAGCACACGATACATCTGGGCCAGTTGGTGCTATTGACACTTGGGGATTGCCTCTGAAATCCATGCTCAATTTTCACTGAACATACTTACATCTGTTTCTCTGTAAGAAAATGTAGGGGATGTTGTCTTGTTCTCACGGGGCTGAATGGGATGGCCCTCAAGGTGAGGAGTACTGTGGTGCTCCTGCTATGGAAAAGAGATGTATTTTAGAAAAACTCAGCAGATTGTCATTCTCCCCAGGAAGGATTCTCCTGCCGCTCAGCCATGAGGCTGCAGTATGGTGCAGCAGTCTGCTGCTCTGCCAATCTCTGGGGCATTCCTCTGGCAGCAAACTAAAATCCCAGCTGAGTACCAGCACGAGGCTGTGAAGCTGTGTGTGCCCTGGGAACTGCAATGTGAGCTGCTGTGGCATGATGGCATCGATGAGGCCACCAAACCACGACATTCTTTGTTACCCCTACCTTCTGAGAGGGACAAGGCTGAGGAACACATCATCAAATAAGACTTTTTTCTTGAACTGTTACTGGTTATGTATTAAATCTCTCTTTCTGTCTCTGACTTTGCTAAGATTCCTCTTGGCAGATTTGCGTGTGACGTTACTAACCTGCAGAGGAACAGCAGATTTTTGCAACAACACAGTCCACTTATTACAGTGGTCACAGTCATCCCTAAGAGATTATTTCCCAAGTTTGGTGTTTGGGACACTCTGCTGATTTAGTTAGTGATTCAAACTGTTCTTCTCAACCTTTCTGGAGTAGGGATTTAGGTGTTGTCTGCAGGAGGCAGCTGGGAATGTGGAGGCTGCTATGGTTCTCATGGAGACCCTAGAGCATTTGCTGAAGCTCCAGCCCCACCAGCCCCGGCAGTCACAGCTTTCAGAGACTGTCCTGCCCTGAGCCCTCAGTGCCCTTCATTGAGGAGTACAAAGAAGAAAGAAACAAACTTGTTTGCTTTCGTGGTGCTGGTGCAGTTGGCAATAGCTTCAGGATGTTCACATGTGGGCGTATGGAAACAAACCCTCCTCTCCTCTCTGTGATTCAGGCTCCTTCCTCTGCTCTGTGTTTGGAGCAGTTTTTCTGGTGTGGGTCAGGTGCTGCAAGCACCCATCCATCCACCCATCCACCTATCCATCCCTCCATCCATCCCTCCATCCCATCCATCCATCCATCCCTCTATCCGTGCTGCTCCTGCAGCCGGCCACGCCACTGGCTTAGCTCCTCTGGAGCAGCAGTTCCTGTCAGGCAGCAACACGAGTGCTGTCTGCACAAGATGAATTTTCTCACTCGTGTTTTCTCTCCTTCTCTCTTCATTTTCCCTTGGTCTTTCTGCTGGATTTTTTTCTTCTCAGAACCTTCACTCCTTTTGGCCACTTTCCCATCTCCCCTGCCCCCCTTTCCTTTCTTTCTTTCATTTTTCTCATTTCTTGTATTCTCCCTTCACTTATTTTTCTCTCTATTATCTTTCCTGTCCTCCTCTGCATTCTTTCAATCCCAGCAGGGCTCGCGCATACAAATTGACCCCCTCCCAGCCAGTAATGTGATCGAAGCTCTTTGTGGCTCCTACTATCTCTATGGTAACTATCAGGAGGGTCTCGAGAGTGGTGGTAGACCCAAGGCATCAGCCCACGTACTGTTGTTCTTGCCAGCCTTATGTGCTGACCACATGGGCCTGACTGCTCATTTACAGCTACTTCTTTTTTTAAAAAAAATATTGATACCCCAAAGTGCTTAAAGGGGGAAAACAGACTGCACACTCGAGCACAAACTGTTGTTGGGTTCTCAGGGTTTTTGAAAATGGTTTCTGGTTTCAGACTTGCTTTACTTGGTGGACTTGCTGTTTTCTAATCGTGGAGTGGCACATTGGCTGTTTCATGGACTCTGGAAACTACGGTTGTGCTGCAAAAATGAATATCTTCACTGCATGAGTGGCCAGTGGTGCTGCAGTGGTGGTGGTTATATCTGCCAGCACAGACTGAGAAAACATTTACAAGGGGTTTGCATGTTGTGAATGTTGTGAGCTCTTGCTTTTCCCCATGCTAACCAGCTTACCACATACCCCCAGTTTCTGGGATTTGTACAAGCATGGAGCAACCATAGGATCTGATGGAAGGAATGACTGAAAAATCTATGGTGTGACAGAAGAAATGGATGTGGTCACTTTTGGTGATAAGATTTTCCTCAAATAGCCAGGGATGCCAGTGGAGAACCAGGGACACAATGAACCCTAAGGCTTTGTTAATTAGTATTATTTCTGCAGTACATACAATATTAAAAAAATAATTCCTGTCATTACTATACTCCAAATATTGTTCTGTTAAGTTCTTCAAAACCACTGTGATTTTTGTGCCCCCCTCCAAATACATATATATTTGTGCCCAAAAAATTGATTCCATTTGTCATACCTGCTAATTCCATTGATTGCATCAGCTTTATAGGCAGCAATATATAAAATCCATGACTTTTTTTTTTAAGATTTACCTGGCTTTTTAAAATAAATCATTTCATATCTAATATAGCTCTATAAATATCTCTGAAATTAAAGAAAAGTCAACTAGCCTTATTTATCCTGACATTACATATTGCTGCATCACTTAGGATGTGCAAAGTCAGTCAGTTAACCACACCTCACCAACCCTTGAAAATTCACTTCATGAAAATTCACTACAAACCCATCCTTGAAACTCTTCAACCCTCAAACAATTGCACAGTAGTGTTGGCACTGAAAGCAGCACCTTGCTCAAATCTTTGAAAGGAATAAACTTCAGAAGATGATTATTAGATTTTTCAGCTGGCTTCATAATCCATATTCATAACTTTATTAATCGTTTAGTTCATTTAACAGTGCATTGATGGAGAGTTTTACATCTATGTGTTTGTGGATATATCAACATCTATAAACTGCCTTTTTGGGGGAAATGCAGCTAGCGGTGATAGGGTTAACACTGTGGGCATTTAAGTGGTCATAATTAACAGTCCATTAACATGAATAGAGTAAGTTCGCACTTAGCGATGCTGTTGTTTAATTCTGCCTGTTTACAGACTCAAGAGGACAACAGCAAGGGGCTTGAGTTTGCCTAGGATTTGAAGTAGGGAAACTAGGAACCACATTTTAAAATAAATTATAACTAGATTGAAAAAAAAAAAACAGGCCAAAATTATTTGGGAAACACATTTCCTGGTTTGGGGGGTTTCTGCTGTCCCAGTTCCCTTTCTCGAGTAAGTGGGTTGATACTAACTATGGTTTTGCTTTCCACCGAACCAGTCCACCAAAACAAAGCCCTTGCTGTGCTTAATCCCCTTCCCGTTTCACAACTATTTCTATAAGGGATGGATTTTGTAGCTGGTTTTTAATAGGGATGCAGGAGGAACTTGGCTCTTCTAACCTGTAAATGTCCTTCTGGTTCTGATGGGTGGCTTCTCTTCTGCAATGTTTAACATTTGATATAAAACCCCACTCTTAATGTTGTCGATCTTCAGCATTAAAAATATGAAATAGGACAGAAATCCAATATGCTAGCCTGGAAAATCTTTACTGTAGAAAAACCCCTTGGCTTTATTTGCCTTCTGCATCCCCAAGTTTTTACAAAAATATTTTTCAACTTATTCTCCGGTGAAGTTGAAAATTAGCTTCATTAAAAGGAAGCTACATTTTTCATGCAATCTGTTAATTCCAAGATGTGAAGCTTAAAAAAGAAAAAAAACCAAAACACGAGGCCACGCTATACCAAGATTTAAGACTTGCAAGAGAATCTTTGCTGCCAAAGAATGCAGCTTTTGCTGCCCCTCTGGAGTCAGGGCTCTTGAGAGAGCTGGGAGGGGCCCAGGCTGAGAATCCACTATTTGAACAAGATCCATTTTAGCCAAAAAGCAGTAGTGAAACTGCTAGAGAAGCCTGTCATTTTGAAGTAATACGCAGTTCTTTTTATAAGGTCTCCATTTTATTGGTACAATTTTTTCCTTGTAAAGGACTGGGAGTGTAATTAATTATAGGCAATAAATTGTAAGTGCATTTCATAGCTCCTGTATGTCTGGCTATATGACAGTGCTCAGAAATGTGATTGTTAAACATACTGAAGAGTGATAGAGTAAGCAGTCATTTTCTCTCTGTTGCTTTTTTGGGGGGGTATCAGAGAGTCTGAAAACAGTATGGCAAAAATTAAAAATTAACATTCCCATGAAATGTTTTAATTGCTAATGTCAACATAAATTACTGATAAATTTTTCCAGACACAATTTCGTTCTTAAGGGCAGGGATGCTGTTTAAAAATAACCTCAAAATACAATTATTTAATTATGTTACCCATACTTGTTAGAAATAAAATATTCATGAATGAATACAGTTTTGCTTTTGTCTACAGTTTGGATTTCTTGTGCTTTTAAATGTAACTTTGAAATTTAAAAATACAATGCTTTTTTAAAAATTAATTTTGAACTTTTGATGACAACTCTCAATGTTAATTATAGCAAGCAGATGTTTGGTTAAATCAAAATTAGGCCATAGTATCTTAAACTTATTAACAAGAAAAATGTACCTGAATGAGCCAGAATGATTCCAGGAAATCCTTTGAAGAAAATCTTCTTTTATCAGGTTTTCCTTGAAAATCACATTTTTAGAAATATAAATTGATTTGTTTTAAAATAAAATATTTAAAATTAGTTCAGCAACTTGAATTCTGCACATCTCTTATTGATAGAAATTGTTAATATTTCAAAAACAACAAAACTGAAAAAAATAGTCTGAATTAACAAGAAACAGTACTTCATGCAGCATGCCCCATAAAACTGTTAGCTATTTTTCAAAATTTAATAGGTTTTTCATTAATTAAAAATAGAATCCAAAATAGAGGAGAAAAACACATTTGAAGAATAGTAGGATTCTTATTCATTAGGCAGGAATTAAAATAGGTTACAGTAATATATAATCCCTTGTACAGAGTAATCTTGGTCAGCAGCTTAAAGGCAATATGAATACTTCTCCCTTTTAAAAAAAGGTACTTTTTACCTCTTTTTTTACCTGATACTCCATTCTTCGGTGATTCTTGATCTGTGTCCCTCCTTTAATTCACCTTTAATTGCAATCACTGACAATATCAGCAACAAGCTCTATATGTTTTTTCCTTCTTGATTTGTACGGTAACTAGCCACAAATCCTTTGATTTCCCCAGAACATAAACCACTGGTTTTCACAGATTAGGAGCAGATTGGTTGCAGGATGTTCAGTAAATGTTCTTCCCAAGAAGCAAAATCATACTGTTTCTTTGTTCCAGCTGTAAAGAGCCTGCCATGATAGCAACGGCCTTTAAATGATGATGTCAAAATGTCAAAGAGGAAAGTGGCCATGTGTGAGGTCAGGAGTCTCACTGATGCAGAAAGCAACTGGAGAAAAAACTAGCATGAGTTCTGGCAAATTTTGGAATGGGTTCAAAAAGTGAATATTTATGAGACGGGCATAATATATTTATTCTGGATACAGAATCTGCAAGTTTCCTTCTTTTTTTTTTTTTTCATTAACTAAGGTTAAACATCTCTCTGTATGACTCTCTTACTTCTAGCCCTGCACACTTCCTCAAACAAGAAGAAGAAGGAGAATTTGTGACCTTAATCCTTATATAGAACTCCAGTTTATTAAAACCAGAGTCTTGGATTTTGAGTTGTGGATCTTGATTTACATCAAGATTGTGGTGATATTTTTGATTGATGTGGATTTTTTATATCCCGCACATTTTACATAAGCTGCTGTATATGTAGTCAGACTTCACACACACACTCACAAATATTCTGAATTGGGGTGGACTCACAAGGATCATCGAGTCCAGCTATTAAGGGAATGGCCTGTACTTACACAGATTGATGGGGTTGTGTCTGACTCATACTTCTGGTCCATTAGACAGTGGTGCAGGCTCGCCTAAAATACACAGGGTGTTCTTTGAAAAATATGGACAACTATCAAAAAATCAAATGGTTGTGAAGGTGTGCTATTTAAGAACGAAAACTGCTAGAATGAAGCAGTGCTTTCAGAGAGTAGGCGTTGTCTCCAATGTGTGTAATGACTGACAAGTGCTCTCTGATCTCCAGTGCTTGGATGTGGTCTGGGAAACCTCACCCTGGTCGTTGTTACACGCAGGATTGCAGGGATGGGGCTTTGGCCTTGAGGCAGACCCTCACTGGCATCTGTGCTCCCTCCCTGTTGTCTCCTACCAGCAGCAGCAGATGATGGGTAAGTGACCCCAATATCATTGTTTTAAGGAATTGCACAGAGATTTCTTTAAAAAAATTATAATAATATCTAATATCAATTTGAAGGTACTAGACATCAGAGGTTTTTATTTTTTTACTGTCAGAAATGAAATTTCCAACAGTTCACTTCACTGGCTGCTACATAGGAAAGCTTTTCTGAAAGTTTAAAGCATAAAGATAATTCTAATGCACAAATAGGCTTTGCTTGTAGGAGTGAATAAATTGCTGCTTGCTTTCAAAACCAAGCAGATAATTAATCTGGGTTCACATGATGGTTTTTGATTTTA
The DNA here is from genome assembly GCA_013389985.1 of Dryoscopus gambensis. Lineage (NCBI taxonomy): Eukaryota > Metazoa > Chordata > Aves > Passeriformes > Malaconotidae > Dryoscopus > Dryoscopus gambensis. The sequence continues at coordinate 75,589 of WEIT01017765.1, forward strand.
CTGGACATCAGTTCACACCTTCCAGGTTGATACGGGAAGGAGTTAAGCTCTCATTTTAACTAAGTCAGTCATTATTTTCTGCAAAGTACAGCCTACAGCTCCCATAGCACCTGTTGCCTGTCTCTGGGACATACCAACGTGTTATGCACTTGGTTACTTCAAATTTTGTAGGATGAATTCCTTTGTCCAGGGCTAGGGCTAAGTGTAGGTGCCCACAGCTGCCAAGGCTGTCTGTGATTCCAGTTGCTCTTCAAGGCACAGGGGTGTTTCTGTGACCTTATTCAGTGAATGTGGATCATGCATTTCTCAAAAAAAAAAATTACGGCACTCACCAGAAGTGGATGCAAGACATGGTTGAGTTTTTGTCAATATTTACAATTCACTGTAAATATTTTTAAATAGATATTTTTTTTCCAAAGGTTTTTAAAATCTTGTCTGTTCTATTCATTGAGTAAAGAGAGGCAGAAAATCAATAACTGGTCTCTGGTGAGCAGGAGCTTAATTTTAACTGGCATTTCCTCATTTACATACCCAAGGTAAGAGTCATAAGAGATTCTGCTTTGGAGCTAGAGAAAGGCATATTGCTGGGGAAACTGTTCACCAGTTAGGACAAGCCTGCCTTTAAACTCAAGCCAGACAGTCTTTCTTACAACAACTTACTTCTCTTGGTAGAAATACTGATTTTAAAAGAAAAGAATGAATAATGATTTCTTGTCTTGTTGAGAAAAAGTAAGTGATGATTTTGTGTCATACAATTTTCCTACATTTGTTCTGAGCAGAGGAGAGAGGAGAGCTTCAAACTTTGTGGCATATCTAGTTTGTGTAAGCTTTGGATCTATAGACTGCAACCACATGTGAGAGAAAGACCTGTAGAAATACATGGCACTGGCAAAGGTTTCACCTACCCTGCGAGATTTACTGATGGGAGATTTGGATCTTTTCCCAAAACCCTTGCTATGGAAATTTTTGAGGAATTGATGCCATACTCTTTACTAGCTGTATGATTTGGCATGGGATTCTCTGCTGGCAGTGCTGTGGGACTGGTCCCACCTTGAAATGTTGTGATCCATGTTAGGCCTGGATGTTTGAAAACTGTTTGTCTTTACTAGTAGATGCTGGAGAAAGATCAGAGCTGCAATTAACCTATTTACAGCAAAAGCTTGCACATGACTTAGAAAAAACCCCTAAACTTTAAACCAAAAAAGATTTAAAAGTTATAGAACAAATGACTGAATAGAGCAAATCTGGGTTTAATTAAGTGTAAAACTGGTTGCAAATGTTTTCAAAAGCTTCTAACCTTATTGGTTGGGAAGCTGCTATTTTGGAAGCTCTCGGCAAGTGGCACAGCTCTCCAGGGAGTGTGTGGGTGGTGGAAATGCCACGCTGGTGTGGGTGATGGAGCCAGGTCCCCCAAGGAATGGTGAAGCCTCTCCCAGGAAGCAGCTGAGCCTGGGGCTGTGCGTGGTGCTTGCTTGCACAGAGGAGTCCAGCCTGATGGATGTGAGCATGTTTTAGGTCCTATTGCTGTTTCTGCTGCTGAGAAAATTCAAATCATTTGGAATTTCCTTGCTTAGAAACACTTCCTTACACAGTTGCCCCAGGGCCCAAAATAGCAAAAATAGCCCAAAATAGTTACTGACCTTGGTGTGGACCATCACTGAACAAAGTGCAGTTGATCACCAACCTATTGGGATTGTCCCAAATGGTGAATCAACTGCCGGCCTCGGGGTGCCCAGTGTACATGGAGGCCATGAGAACGCAGGGAAGGGTGAGGGGTTTAAGGACAGCTTGTGCTGTCAAATTATGCGGCTGCAAATGTTTGGCAAAATATTTTCCAAGGGGCTGGAGAAAGGGGCTAATTATAAGAATTGATCTTTTTATTATTGTGACTGAAAAGGATGACATAGCAGAGGAAAAGGTATTTCCAGAGCAGTCAGTATTTCAGATTGCATTTGTTGCAGATAAGCATCCAAAACTCTCAGCCAAACCTCAGTGCTTAAATAGCAGAGATTGGTATAGAGTGAGTCAAAATACAGTGTATATTTGTCAGTTTAGGTTGCAAATCTAATTTCTGATCCTTTCCAAAGTATCAATGGCCATTATGAAAACTGGTTTTGTGGCAGAAGCTCTTGCAAACTGAAGTGTTTCTTGGGGAGTGATAGGAGTAGAATGTTAAAAAATAGTTGTGTTTACTATCTGAGGAGCATTATTAAGAACTCTTTAATTTCCCCCAAAAATTCAGCCTTTAACTAGAAAAGAGTAAACCCTGGAAAAAAAACCCCCAAAAATAAAAAAAATCAAACTCTGAAAAAATGTGTTAATAATGAAGCTGAGCAAATAATTTAAAATGTAATTTATTCATTGTATGTAAATAATGTAATAGAGCACAAAAGTAATAATTTTTTTCAAAGTCTTTCACTAATATATCTCTATTTTAATTATTACCTGATGGATTAAAGTATTTGATACTTGTCTGGAGTGGCTTTTGATCGGAATTGTAGTAGCAATAACAGGCTCTGTCCCAGTTCTGTGGTCAGATCAGCATACAGCTGTATCATGGGAGATTTTCACGTGTGTATTTAAAATCTTCCTCACATATGGATGTTTGTACACTATGTGGTTGTGAAAGCAACTGTCACAGTTTGTTTGCTGTTTCAGTCAGCAAGCTTTTCGTATCAGCTCTGATCAATGCTTTTGCCCCTTCATTTCCACTGGTAGGGGTGACATCTCACTGAGTCCCTGCGACCTTGATTCCAGCAGTGCTGAGACAGCCGGACCTCTTTTACCTGTCCTTAGGGCATGTTGGGAACTCACCTCTTGCAGCCATGATGGTCTTCAAGCAGATCCCATTTTTGATTACAAAGATGACCCTGTATCCTCTTAAAATTACCAGTTAATGCTGAACACTTGTCTTGGTTTAGACGACAGGTAACTGCCAGGGGAAACCAGAGCCTCCCTTGGAATAGAGAATGTACACCCCCCACCTCCGAATTGCTATAATTTTGAAATTATGGAGCTTTCAGGCAAAAGATATGGGAAGAGGAATACCAGTTCTTTACTAAGAGTATTATAAACTACAAAGATAGTGGTACAGGAAAAAAACAACAACAACAACAAACAAATAATCCCAGAAACTCGGACAGAGTCAGAATATGACCTGACACCCTGTTGGTCAGGGTGTTGGGAGCAGTCCATAATAAGTCCTCCTGGAGTGGCAGATGTGGCTCCGTTGGAGTAGAGATGATCCTGTAGAAGGGTCCGGTGGTGACAGGATGGGTCCAGTCTTCCTCTGGGAATCCAGTGGAAAAACCAGCTGCTCTGGTGTTCTGAATTGCAGGTTTTATGCAGGTAGAGAGGCTTTGGCTCCTCCCACTGAGTGGAGCATCTCCCAATGGGGTGATGTGATGTTATCGGTCACAACAAGAACCTTAATGGCTCATTCATAGGTGATATCCCCTTGGAGCAGGATGGGTGGAGGACGAGATAAGGAAGCACTGCCCCATCTGGTTTTAACAACTGACCCATTAACAGAAGGCACCCGCCCTCCTTCCCCTGGAGGTACAAGCGATAAAAATATCTTCTAACCAATTTCAACAGATGAAAATAGAATAAACATTTTTGGTTACATATTGCAACCCGAGACAACACTCCAGCTCAGTGTGCAAACTGAGGGGACAGTGCTGCTCTCCAGGCTCTGCTGCTGTTCATGGGTCTGCCATCTGTCCGTAGGGCAGGGATGAAACCCCAACAGACACAGCATGTGAGAATCTCAAAGGTGTCATCATTTTTCACAGCCTTCTGGTGAGGTAGCAAAGTTGTTTTGGTTTTACAAGTGACAGCAGAGGTACAGACCTACTGCAGTCCAAATCCTCAAAGATATTTAAAAACTACTTTCTGTGTAGGTGCTGGCCCTGAGTAGACATAACCTGTCTGATGCAGGGTCTGCAGATCCTTCCTGCCAGCAGGAGCTTTATTTTCTTTTATTTATGAGAGGAGGAAAATATTTGTTTCAGGGTGTAAGACTTCAGTCTTAGAGGCTACATGGGTGTTGTTAAGACCTGGTAATTTTACTGTTATGGAATAATGGGGAATTTTCCTTGTAAGGCTGGGAGTTGTGGTTCAGAAAACTTTTCACTGGCCTAACAAAGTAGAAACATTTACAGGCCTCATCAGGAGTAAGTAATAACTTTAATGGAGCAGTTAATTAGTTCTGCTCTTTTCAGACAGGATCATTAGAATTTAATGAGAATTAATAATTTCATAAAGCGTGGAAATATATTGCCCCAAGCAAAATACGGTAACACACATTTCACAGACAGCTATTTTAAATGAATACGGTGACATTTTCTCATATTGTTGGATGATCTATAATATTTTTATATAGTAACTCAAGATAAAGTATTTGGCTCACATTATAAAGCGTATTACTGTTTGAAGATAGAAAGTCCTCATTGTTTGAGAATAGGAATATAAACCTAAATACGGTGATGTAAATGCTATCCTTTATCACTGTTGGCTTTTTTCTTGAACATTTTAAAGACAAAGATCACCTAGAAGCATTATTGAAGAGCAGCAGAATTCCTTTGCCATGTGCTGTAATCTCTTGTGTCAGCTCTACCACACTACTTATTGATTAAAACAAGCACATTAATAGTTTGAGAAGAAGATGTCATAAAAACAGGACAGAAAATATTCATAAAACATATATTTGGGCCTATTTTAGCTGGACATCATCTAGCAACATAATAAGCAATGTAACAAACAACAAACAAGTATTCCATAGAAGAGGATGTTTTTTAGTCTAGCATTTTATGTAAATTATTATCTATAGGTTTTGTGCCTCAACTATTGTTCATGGCATAAAAAGAAGCCATTTCTCACTTCCAGATTCTGGGCTGGTTTAAATTGGCCTGACTTCCACTGACACTCATGAGCTTGTACCAATGTCCATGAGTCCCCAAGGATGGGGCCCAAATGCTTTATTGAAGACTTTGGAAGTCCTAGAAAATAGGGAAGGAAATTCCTACTGTATATGCTATAACTGCTGATCCATCGTTTTCACTGAATTTTTCCTTTGCTGCTTGAACATATGGATGACACTCTTTATTGTATTCACTGCAAATTGAAATAGTTGATCAATAAACCCAAATTTGATGGATGTTATGAACTGTTCCTCTGAACGTGGCCTGAACTTGCAGGCTAAACAAACATAGCATAAAATGGAGGCAGCCAAAAAAAAAAGTTGATCCTCTCCAGCCCTGACCCCTCTGGCATGATGTAATATATGCACACGTAACACAGTTAAATCAGTATGAAGCTGGTGCCATGGGGCAGAGATGCAGACTCACACTGTTTCTAATCTTATTCCTGAAAGAATTAAAACTTGGACTAAACACATCAGAGGGAGTAAGGGCCAAAGTAGAGCTCCCCTGCCACTGGGGCTAGGCTGTGGTACCCTGTCATTAGAGCAGTGTTTGTGGGGAGATCTGAATTCCTCATGTTGTAGCAAAACCTAGCCAAAGCACAGATGGATCAAACTATTCAGCTTTTCATGATGGTCCAACCCATTTCATTTTTCAAAACTGCAGAGCAGTAAAATGAAGCATTCTTTCTTGCTGGTTCTTCTGAGAAAAAAAAATAGCAAGAGAAAATGCTGGCTCAAACTTCAAATGCATAATACATCTCCCATCACAGATGTGGAAGAAAATTACCTACCAGTTCTTTTTTCAGTAGGAGTCTGTATTTAAAGTGAAACATGTGATCATTACAGTATTTCAACAGTTAGATGAAAAACTGCTGCAATATATACACGTATATATGTGTATATATGTGTATATATATATATGTATATATATATATATATGTAAAATTCTGCAAGAGATGAGTACTTGAAGAAAGCATTCCAAGTATTGGCCATCCAAGTATGCAACAAACCACATTCTGCTTCTCTCAATTTTTCTTATTAACTATTTTAGATTTAAGACTATGGTACGTTTTTTCTCAGCCTCTTTTTCATCTTCCAAGCATGATATTTTCTATTACAGTAATGATTGCTATGTACTGCAGCAGCACTGAGGGACTAGTGGCTGGAAATCGAGAGCTACTGTTTCCGTATAACAAAAAACAGAATGTCTTCCAGAAGGCTGGAAAATACAAGAATATAGAGAGGGGACATGTGGGCACAACAGAGCAGAGAAGACATTGCAACAGCACAGCTTGTTGTACCTGCAGATCTGAAGGGTGAGGTTTGGCCACAGCTCAGTAATCGCTGGGTGGGGGAGTTGAACAGGCGCAGGACATGGCGGCATCTTGCGATCTTCGGGCCCTGATGCCAGCTGGTACCTGTAAGCAGCGCTCGGAGCACCCTTCCCAGTCCTCCCACTGCTTCCCCTCCTACTCTGGATCATGCACTGGCGGTGGCCCAGGTTTGGCAGCAACGGTCTCTTCCATTCCTGTTCTGCAAGAATTTTCCCTTGGTCTCCCTAAGCAAGTGGGAAGGCGAGGGAAGGAGGAGACATCACGTTTGGTACCTCAGTTACTCCTGAGTTACATTTCTACCTGCTTTGGAGGCTTTGGTGCCATGAAACGACCATGCATTCCCTGTGGGAGAGCAAGCAGTAGAAAACTCCCCATGCTTGCTTGCAGGTAGCCAGCATGTTCCTCCTGACTGGTCCTGCTAGACACATTGCTGGACTTTTCCTTTTGAAGTCTGTCGTACACCTGTCTCCATCTTCAAAGGGGTCAGGGCCATGAGAACAATTGTTTTTCGCTCACATAATGGGTCTTTCCTCAAAGTAATGTGTAAAGAAAGCAAATGGTGGTAATAGCTTTCCTAACCCACATCTTCTATGTTGTTTGAATGTTGGTTTAGGCATTAATTAAAGATCAATGAGCATTATCAGTTCTACACTTGATCATATATCATATGAGCTAAAAACTAGCTATTTGATCCTGTCAGATGATTAGTATCTTATTGCTGTATTTTATTAAATATTGATGCCAAAGTTTTGTTTTCATCATTTGCAAATCCTTTTAGTCAATTAAAAGTAAAGTGAAAAGGTTTCAATTTGGTGAGAGCTATTGTACTTATATTTACTTTGCAGTTTATTACCATGTGCTGAATATGTTTGTACTTTTGTATTACACCTATAAACTCCATTAAAAGAACATCAAAATTGCAAACTGTAGTATTCTGAAATTATGAAATGATGGTATTTTCCTGTGCAACTTTAAAACTCTTTAGGGAAATGAGACCTGTGGGTTAGCTGTCTGGACACTGTATACAGTGCATGAGAAGAGGCAGCCACCTCCAAGTAGGATTTAAAAACCTTATCGTCTGTAAGCCACCTACACTCACAAATTGGGAGTGCAAGAGACAGGGCTCCATCTCAAATTTTACCTCTATTCAGATGTGAAGCACCTGGCTGTGGTCAGGAAGGAGCTTCCTTGGTGTGTGCAGGACCTGCAGCCTGCAACAAGCAGCTCCGCTGGTCTGTGCTCTTTTCCCAGGGGAGAGAGGCATCAGGACAGTCTCTGAGGGAAAGGCATGTTGCTGGGGAAAACTCCCGTACTGAAGTGGAATTTCTGTTACTTCAGGGAGAGTGTAACATCCTGGCTGCCAAGGGGCTGCTTCTGCATTGTAAGTATGATTGTAACTGGATAAATGTAGAAATGTTGCAGGAGTAGCTGATGGACTTGAAGGCTCCCTGTCGTAGGCACCGCCTCTACTGTTAGGTATGAAGATGTGCTCTTGGTCACTTTCTGTGGCTCAGTGGATCTTCACTTTGATGCCTTCGATTTTAACTTTTATACTCTTCAAATTCTGTATCGCCTAGTGTGTAACTCTGAAGTCTCTTGTAGCTTCTTAGCTGCTGTCTTAGATCAGATAGACACAACAAAGCTTCTCTGAGCTTGCTATTCAAGGACACTCAGACTATCCTAGGCCCAAAGCTGTAAGCTAGGGCCTCTAGAGAGGTGGAGAAATTGAAGAAAGATAAAGTTTTAATTGGTGAATTTATGCTGATATGCAAATGGCCCAAACCTATAAAAGTGTGAAGAACTCGTGACTTGTCATCCATCTTGGGGTCCATTTTGGAAGTAGCCTCTTGCTCCCCAGGGTGTACCTTTGAAGGTGTCTTGGTTTGAAAAAGACAGGTGTCAGCTAAGGAAGGCCAGAGCCTCCCTTGAAATGGAAGATGTAAAGCCCCCTCCCTCTGAATTATTAAAATTTTGAAATTAAGGGGCTCTCAGACGAAGATATGGGAATAGGAATAACAGTTCTTTACTAGGAAAATTGAACAAGAACAAATGCAAGAGTACAAAACAAAACAAACCACTGACAGAGTCAGAAGAATACAACCTGACACCCTGTTGGTCAGAGTGTTGGTAACAGTCCTATTAAATGGCGGCTGCAGTCTTCCTGTGGTAGCAGATGTAGTTCTGTTGAGGCAGTGATCCTGCAGAAGGAATTTTCCTCTGGGAATCCAGTAGAGAAGAAAGCTGCTCCTCTGGGAAATCCAGTGGAAGCAGGGCTGTTCCTCTGGAAGAGAGCTCTGTCCCTTGTTGCAAAACCTCCAAACTTTATCCAGGTGGGAATGCTTGGCCCCTCCCCCTGGGCGGGGCATCTCACAATGGGATTGATGGGCCTATTAACCGGAGGTGGTCCGAGTTTATCTATGAGTCATTTGTTGGGGCTATTAACAGAAAATAGTCCAGAGGGGGGAGGTAGGGAACAGCCATTTACAAAAGATAATCCGCAGGGAGGAGGCAGGGAACATTGCCACACCTGGTTTTAATAGCTCATGAATATGGTAATCAGAATACAGATAACCCAGGACAGAAGGCCTTTCAAATAAATACCTACCTTTATTCCCTTACTTTTGTATAGTCTGTTTCTAGGTAGCTGTAGAAGGTATCAACACGTTTGCTGAACTTCAGCGCAGCTTAAAAATGAAGTGGTTAAATGCACCTCCCCACAGATTTGCCCTGTAGATGGGATCTAGGTGTGTTTGAACTCCCTTCAGTCTGTGGAGAAGTAGTCTAAGTCTGCTGTTCCTGTGCAAGTCCTCATTCAGGAAACGATTTTATAGAAGGGATTACTGCTGCGAACTGTGAGGGCATCATAAAACCAGTGATCCCTGCTCCACCTCTGGAAAGAGAGGCTGGAGGTAGAGAGAGAATTTCAGAATTTCAGTGCATCCCAAAAGGATACAGATACTACAGCCCCAAGGGAAGAGACAAGCTGCCACAAGCACTGAGACAGAAAGAGCTGCCCATGTCCTCAGTGCACTTCTCTAGCACAGGGCTAAGGACTATTTGCTCTTTAATGCAAGTTGAAATTGTTTAATACATTTCAAGAAAGGCTCAGAAGGCAGGCTGAAAGCTCACAAACACAGCTCTGGTTTGACCTTGTCTGCTGTCCCATTGTTCAGGAGGATCTTCAAATGTGCATATCCTGGAGATTTTGCACATTTTGCATCATTCTGGATCTGAGTTTGAACTCTGGGGCTACTGTTCATGGGAGCAAAGAAAAACTTCACAGTGAGCAAAATTCCTGCTGCTTCAACCCGTGGAGCTACAGTGATAGCTTTTCCTTTGCAATGGGCTCATTGGAAGGCCTTTGCCTGGTGCTCTGGCTAGGAACTATTGAACCTCACTAAAGTTTGTGGGATTGGGAGCCATGTAAATAATAGAGGATTCAGGCAGCACTTTAAAATGTTGTTTTCACAAACACATAAATCCCATTTAGCAGTATTTTTGTCAAACTGCTCCTTTATGTGATGTTCCCTATATGACAGTATAGGAGTCAAGCCTAAAATTTATTCTTCAATGTGTTTCAACCTCAACTTCTGCCTGAGTTCTTTAGCTGGTGCGAATTCATGTAGCTTCTTTGGCTTTAGAGATGTGATGATTTACACCAGCTGAAGAGAGGTTCCCTCTTTCTAATGCCATTTCCTTGGGTCTTTTTCATGTGGTATTTTCCTGTCATTTCATTTTTCATTCTTTTCCAAGAATCTTAAATGTCTCATTGTAAACATTAAAAATCCACTTATGTCTTTGGCATCAAATATAACAATAGAACTTGTTTTTACATCTCTCGGTGGTACAACATAGAGGCATTGCCAAAAGCTATCCACTATCATTACAAACATGGGAATGGAAGACATATATAAACATAGAAGTGTAACCCCTCTCTCAAATAAGAGTTTATAATAGCAACAGTGAACTTGACCCAGTGCATTTCCTGTAGGGATAAGGTGACCTGCAGGGGTTAATGGCCCGTGGCTTTGCCTTGGGCTATCATCTCACCCAGCCAGTGATTAATCCTGGAGAAATGCCCTTTGCTCCCATCATTATCCCTTAAATGGAACCTTTAGAATTCAAAATGGTTTTGGAATGGAATTTACCACTGCCTGCAATCCATTCATTGCAAGGAACTTTACTGTAACTGCGTGTCACACTTGCATAAATAACCTTCAGAGGGAAAAAAAAAAGAAAGATGAAAGGACCGGCCCAGAAAAAGGAATAAAACTCCAGTGCAGGCTGCCACTGCTGGTAATATTTCAGCAGCAGGGTGATGCTATAACAGGAGGCTAAAACTGCTTCAGCAAGTAGAGGTAAAAGAGTCCTAAAGTATTTGAAGTTTATAAGAATTTTCTTGTGCAAGCATTAACTGTAGCATATTTTCAGGCAGCAATGTGTTATATTTTTGTTTTGTTTACTTAGCTGCTTCCCAGGCGTACTCTTGACAAACTAGGTTTTCGTAACAAACTTAGGATGGCAAGGTCCCTACACTGGCAACACATGGTCTGAAGGGCTGTTGAAGGAACTGGTTATTCCTTTGGACAAGCAAAGCGTTAAAGAGACTGTGAGTGTTAAGATATTGTTCTGCATCAAAGTCATAAAGCTTCAGTTCATCTGCTAATCTCTCTTGCAGGTCTTTTGCTGGCAAATTGGATCTGCTAGCTAAGCAGCTCAGGTACTCATACAGCATATTGCTTAAATTTTATTCCTGAGAAGGGAGTAAAATCTGTGGTAGTATAGCAATCTGTGCTCTCAGTCAACTTTATACTCCCCTCTTTATCCATCTGATGTATGCCTCATGCCTGGCTATATTAAGATAAACATGCCTAGTACCCAAGGTTGTAGGAACAACTAAATCTACTTAGCGTTTTGTTGGGGTTTTTTTTTAATAGACACAAGTTTCCTCACACATTGTTTTAATCAAGGGATGTTTCAGACAGGAAGATATTCAGCATCAGTGCTGGACAAACAATTTAGCATAATTCTACCATTAATACACTGGTGATGAAAGTCTGCAATGTCATTCTTGCAGACTCCCATGTCATATGTACTGATCACACTCACAAGTGGCAAGCATGTTCCTAATGTACCTGGAGTCATTTTGCATGTGGAGCCACATCACCTGTTGCATGAAATGACTCTGGCGGTAGTGGTCACCCAGTGTATGGCTGTATTTTGATCCTAGTCAGTGCCATTTTTTATTCAGTAGCATCTTGCAAACCTTTTTTTTTTTACTTTATTGTGGATCAGCCTCAAGCAAGATGACCTATAGTTGCTGCAAAGTTGAAATGTTCTCCAGCTGGTTCAGGGTTAACAGAGTTTGGGATGCTCTCCAGTAAGCTTCTCACTCTTCCTCTGATGCGTGACCAGCATGCAGCAGAGTGAAGCGGGGCTGTCCCACTCCTGGGCGTGGCTTCTGGACACTGTCCCTGTGTGGTGCTTGTCTGCCAGAAGCTGCTGACTTCAACACTGAGCAACTCATAAGCAGAGATGGCCGTGGTCTTCTCCGTTGCTCTTTCAATGGGTGAACCCAAATCAAGACTTCGATGGAAACTGGCTTTCCACACTGCACCAGCATTTCCTGCAGGTGGTATCAGGAGTGGTTTTTGATAAGTACAGGAGATGGTGTGGCTCTTCTCTGAACGCTTACCTTGCTTACTGAGCAAGGAGCCTGCTATGGACTTTGCCTGGTCTCTGGACTGTGTGGAGCTCTGGTCTCAAACCCATGAATGAGAACTTTGTGGATCAGTGGCTGAAGGTACGGTCATAGGTATAAGGTGAGCATTAGAGGAACATATGCACTGAACAGCTCTAGCACTTGAAGCCTAGACTTTTATATTCTTAGGGTTTAGTTTTTAGCATATACTCCAGCTCCTCTACTCCTGCAGTAGCCAGAAAAAGCTGTGCTGTTGTGCCATGGCTTTCTGTGGCTGCTGGGCCACCTGGTAGTGCCCAGAGACAAGCACAGTTCCTGGGTTTGGGACCAGGACTTCCAGAGTTCCTGCTCTGCACTGTGCCAGTCAGATCTAACATAAAGGCGGACAATACAAATGTGATTCTTTGCCTTGCTGGCCTTCTTTCTTGATGACAATCGCATCAGCCTCTCTTGTATCTCACTCCCCATGCACGGTGTCTCAACTAAATTCTAAAGTGACTGGAGGATGTCACATTTTGGAAAGATGCAAGACCTCTCAGGATACTGTTGGAGGAATATCTTCCTAAATACCAATCAGAGGGTGAAAATGCGGACCCTGGAGCTACCTCTAGCTGACCCACTCCCTCATGTTTTGAAATATTTTCCACATGCTTTCCTCAAATTTTCTTCATATTCCAAAATCAAGCTAAACCTCCAACTATATTTTTGTAAGCTGCCTATTAAGTGGGCCCTAATTGTACATAAAGATTTAGCATTAATCATTTAAAGTAACATGGGAAAGGAAGGGAAAGTGAGGACTGGGTTTGGTTCTTTGTTTGGTGGTGGTTTTTTTGTGTATGTGTGATGTTGGAAAAAAGCATTAAATTTTGGGGGGATATTTGATTTTTAAAAAATGAAATTTGTCTTCCTTCTTATTTTTAATCAAGATTGTAAACATTATAAAATAATATTTTTTAAATTATCAATACTCATATCAATGCTTATAAGGTTTTTTTGAGAAGTCTTTGCTTCTTTGTTGAGAGAAAGCTGCTGCTCAGCATCAGAGATTCCTATTACATTCTTTAGCAGCACCAGGTATCAGAAAAGATGCTACATATGTTCATATACATAAGTGAATTGAAAGAGGGGTGCACATATTTACTTTTGGGAGTAGCTTTAGTTCTGGAAATGAGAAGGGAAAAAAAGCTTACAGTTAAATTTTTTAAGTGTTGCAGCTGTTAGGAAAAAGGAATTTTTTCTGAAAATGAGTGTTCTGATTCTAGTTTACTGGGAAGGAGAAACGGTAATAAATTGTATCATGTTTACAAGCACCTGTACAAAGTGTTGCCATATGTGTAAAACCTCAGGGCATGTAGGGCCATACCACAGCTGGTACACCCATCGCTCCTTCTGTTTTGTTGGAGGAAGGAAGTATCTTGTCCCTATCTTGGGACTGGGAGAGGCAGTCTGGGATGGGACCAGTTACACCATCACTGTAACATGGGATTATCAAAATCAGATTTATGTCGTGTTTTTTAATGAAAGATAATGAAATTCCCTGTTGGTTTCATGTCTGGGTTTTTTTCCCTTCAATACTACCAGCTATGAGAAAACATTTAAAACAACCATATGCCCAAAAATAATTCATTATGAATTCTGTTAAATTTTCCCAACTGTTTTCGTTTTACCAGTCTTAGAGTTATGTTTCATTGTGTGTTTGGAGGGAATCAGGCACCACAGAACCTGAAACCTTAAAGAGACCTCTACATTTTATTAGGGTATAAATAATGGTAATAATTTGATGGGGCTCCTTGAATAACACAACAACAGAATGGGGTTTGGTTTACAGCATCATGCCTTGTCTGTAGAGTTTGTGCTGCAGATTGCTTTCCTACAGATTGGCTCCTGCCAGTGAGAAGGCCATAAATGCCCACCTTAATCACTGGCTGTGTCTAAACCCCCCAGTTTAATCCCTATATAGGGCACCATGTGCTTTTAAGATGCAACTTGAAGAACTTAAAAGAGTGGAAAATATGCTCTTATTAAGGTGTAGTTGAGGCTGCCATGTGATAATACAGGGGCTGGGACAGAGATCTGGTCCCAAGTGTGTTAATCTGTAAGGGAGCAAACAACAACCTTGTTAAGAGTTCTACAGTATCACTCTGCTAAGACACTGGACAGTCCAGGACTTGTTTAAAATTCCTTTTGTTTCATAAGATAATTTTAATCTATTTAAAACAAGGGCTGGGGAGGGGGAGAAACAAAAAAATTTCTTAAAACTAGAACACAGAAACTTTTGTAAAATGTAATTATTTTTAAAGAAAGTGCTGTTTCTAGTCAGCTCCATAGTTTGGATTATACGGCACATCGATGGCTGTGGACTTCAAGCATATTACTTTGTCTCCTCCTGCCTCTGCTCATGAAGAATTCAAACACAAAGTATCACTCAGGGAAAATAAAATGGAAAACTTCATTGGTTGATTAATATTTTGCCCTTTCACTTCCAACACTGTATCTGATCATCACGACCTTTACCTAAGGGGATGTATTAGGAGACGGGATTGCTGGCACAACCAAATAGGCTGCTTTCTCAATCACCTGGTAGATAGACTTTCCACTGGCAATGTACAGTCTCTATGCTCATTCGCTGGTACAGAGGTCCCTAATCCCAACAGGAGGGGACAGGGACATGCAGTAAAGCTTTGTCCCAGAGATCACTTCAGTGTATCCCCATAGCTAGTGACGACGTTCATTCCCCAGACAACTTTTTCAACAGGAGAAGGGCAAATGACCTTCTGAAGTAATCCTCATTTGCAGAGATTTGAGCGCAGCTGTCAAGGAAGGGCAGCAGAGCCAGTATTGTTCCACAGAGACTTGTGGCATCATGGCCGTGTTGCAGCCATTTATCATCAGCCTCTGTCATTCCCAAACCAGGGCCTCTCACATGATAACACAGAGTGCCACTGCTCCTTTACTGACTTGGTCCCTGGTTAATCAGTTTGTTCAGGTTTTGAATGCTGTATTCAAGCATATTTTTAACAATGAAAAGCTCTCTGTGCTAAAAGAAAGGTCCTACGTATTTGAGTCACATTCTTTTCTCTCCAATCGTTTCAGGTTTTGTGTCACTTGATTTGTACTAGCTGTGGCTCATTATGAGAAGTATTTGTCAGTGTGGGCACTAAGGCACGCACAGCCCTACATGTGAAATTTAATTATGGGCATGGGAATTTCCTGTCCATTCCCTTGAAATATTGTTGCTTAAAACTTGATAGAGTGAAGGTTTTGCAAATTGAAAGAGAGAACCATGAAGGAAGATAGACAGAGGAATAGACAGAGGGGTCCAGAGATGTCTGATGTCTGGGGATTGAAGAAAAAAACACGTTCCCTTAGGAGCAGTGAATGACCTTGGAGCCATTGGAACAGAGAAAAAAGAAGACACCCTGAAGGCACTGAGGGATACAGGATGGAGCCTGATGACAAACACTGTGGGACGGATCCTTGAATTGGATCAAGAGAGAAAAAAGGGCTTGGAGGGGAGAAAGAAAGAAGGGTGTGGCTGGAAGGAGTCTTCTATCCAAAGGACCTTTAAATCAGAGGCTTCGAGCACAGGATGCACACGTTGATATTACAGCACAAGGTACTCAGAAAAGCTATGGGATAAAATTGGTGTAATTTTTATTTCATAGATTTGCTCTGCCTCTCCTATCCCAGTAGAAAGATTTGAGCAAGTGCTGAGCCCTGGTCACTAGTGCACATCTGAGCAGAACAGAAGGACTTTGCCTGCTGCAAATGAAGCCATTTCCTGGGAGCCCTCCTGCTCATGCAGTGATGCTGTTTGTATCTTTGCTTGAGAGGAGTTTTATACAAGAAGGAGAAATCTTTCTTTGCTGGTGGGCAAGTGACATCTTCATTGTTACTCGTGTCTTTCTTGAGGCAGAGACTGTATTAGGCATTTCCTAAGTATTCAGGGCCTCTGACTGCAGATTCCAATCATGCTGCAGAACTTTGCTTCATCTTTCGAAATCTCACGGAAGTAAAAAAACCCCTGTAGTTTGTAGTCCCCTTCGCTCAGTTTGGGTTATTATATCACAACCACTATTTCTGTCCTAACACCCTCTCCTCCCAGGGAGCACAGCTCTGACCCTCATCTCCAGTGGCAGAGCACCAGCCACATACAGGGCACATGAGCATTATTATATCCGAGGACATGGGGAAGAGACGGATTTTTTTTGAGAGAAAGAGACGGTAGCCGGTAGCTCGTTCCTGTTACAGCATCACAAACAGCTCCAGCATTATAACAATGCGCGAAGGCACTGAGGCTCCCTTAATTATTACTCTCTTTCTCCCTGCTCTAAATCCATGCCTAGTAGAACTTCAAGAAGGAGTTGAAGAGCTCTGCTAGCTGCAACCTGACAGATAACAGTGGTATCTTAATCAGCAGAGCCTGAGGTATGGCCACAAACTTCCCAGGTGTTTTTCTCTGCCTACCAGTGTGACACCTGTCACAGCTGCTCACTGGCTGCTTTTCACTGATGAGCATTCTACAGATTTCAACCAAGCTTCCTGCCACTGCTGTTGTCACTCGTGGTGCAGCTACTGAGAGCTGGGTGTTGTCTCCATGCTCTTGGGAGTAAAACCGCCAAAACACCAGCAGACAGCAGAGCTGCTGTGTTGTCTCCCTGAGTCTGCAGATGGTATGAAAATAGGGAGCTTTCATTTCAGCAGAATGATAAAATCTGAAACTTAATTGTGACAGATGCATTTGCATTAACTATTTTAGTACCTGAGCATTTTAGCAACATGTTAAAAACATAAGCCTATCAGTTCTCTCTGTCATGATAATGACCTCCAGTTCAGAAGTTAACTTTCAGCTTGCACCCTATTAACTTCTGATGCTGTTTTCGGTTGCCAGTACAGACTGGTATGTTGGAAATTGCAAATGTAGACACATATATTTAATTTAATATTGAGAAAATACAAATCTTTCCTGTCTTGATTATATTGCTTATTTCCCTGGTTAGGAAGATAGAAGTTCTTGCTCCTTTGACTTAGGCTATGGAGAAGATCTGCTAGGTCAGTGTCAGTTCTTTCTGATGGCATTCCCCGAAGCACATCTGTTTTGCACACAATTGCATGACCAGAGCTACTGCTGAGGAGCTTTTCAGTACCACTTCCCTAGTCATGATAATTGGCTTATTGTATCAGCTGTGAATTACTCCAAAAAGAATACAAATAACTGATTTTCATTTGGATGTGGGGTGAATTTTGCACCTTTAGAGCTTGAGATGCAGCTGAGTTTCAGCTAAAACACAGAAACTTAAGACATGTTACTTAAAATCAGAGATATCTTCCTTCAAAGTTGTCTATTTTCCATTTGAACAATTACCATGCTTTAAAATTTTATCTACAATCAAATTTAAGAACTTTCCATAAATCTAAGCATTATTTTTGGAGAAAGCAGAATGTGAAGTATTTGCAATAGGATGTGTTAGTAAATAGCTGAAGAATGGAAACAATTTAATACAAAAATGTAAAGCTAGACATGTCCTTGAAAGCTAACAGTCTTATTTGCAACTTATTTTAACTTAACACTATCACCATAGTCTCCATTATTTGGTGCTGGAGTCATATAGTCTATTGATATGCAGATAATGTCACAGTCCCAGAGTAATAGCTTTCTGTTTGGAGGGTACTGAAAGAACAATTGTTAGGAAATGAAAACTTCAGAGAAGCCTGAGTCCTGAGATTAAATAATGCAGATACCTTATTTACCCATATCTCATTAGAATCCAAAAAGCAAAGGTATGTTTCATATTGATAGCCAGTTATGAAAGCATCATTATCAACTTAGTTACAGTCTAACAACTCTCACACTTTTAAGAAGAGTGGGAAGGCCACCCCACAAGAGAGAGAAACTGAGAAAGAAGACTCTATAGAGGAGGACATCAGTACTAAGTAGAGAAAAGGAGGAAAAAGCAGCTCAGTGTAGACTACGGTAGCTAGTAGAGTAGGAATGGGATCAGAGGAGGGAAAAGAGACTGGGAAGAATAAAATACTTAACCATTATTTGCCCAAGGATAATGCTGGGGTAAAATACATAACTATTAGTGAGATTCTGACAGATTTACAAGCATCAGATTGAGCTGACTCAGTTGCTATCAGCTGTAACTACATAAAATATGCTGATCCAACTAAATTGGCAAAAAGAAATAAAAAAAGAATGGTTTGCACATAAAGAGCTAAATTTTATGTTGATTCACCATATGTCCTTTGCCACCTCAGAGAAATAAAGATCTGAAGAGCATAAATATGCAAAGAATGTTGGCCAGGTTTTGCATTTTTAGTATTTCCTAGTTCTTCCATAAGTACAACACTCTTGCATCAGGTCTGACTGCTGTCAGCTGCGTTGGTTATAGAATTCAAACACTGACAGATAGCAAAATACAGATCATTTATGGGTCCCTTTTTCTTCTTGTTGGAGCATGGAATTTACAGAGAAACACAAGTCAGCTTGCTCATATTCATCCAGTTGGAAGACTGTTTCCAGGGAACATGCTTAACATATAAACTTTTTGAGTAGGGACTGTCTTTTGTTCTGTGTTTGTGCCAGGTGGTCTTGGTCTCTAAACAGGGGTTCTGGTTGCACTAACAATAAATAATCTTTAAAGATTATAGTAATTTTTGAATTGGAGGTGACAAAGAGGTGTAGAAAGCAAGCCAGTCATTTATAAAAATCCAGCCTAGGCTGGCTTAGCCTTTTCAGTGCTGCGAGCCAAATGTCAGCTTTGGGGCACCTCTGTAAGCCGATCTCTGGAGCTCCATCAGAGCAGGGTTCTCCTCCAACACAGGTGGGCTGACAGTTTAGAGAGTAAGTGTTTGGGCATGTGGAGGTGATTGGGGAGGTAATATGCCAGCTGACACAGTCCTGGCAGCCAGCTCTGGCTCATGCGCTGCTGCTTTGATCTGGCCTTTTCATCGCACTCATGAGAACTGCTCAATTTTTTTTCAAATATGTTGATAAATATATCATTTTCTCCTATAATTGCATAACTCATGTAACCGCTATGAAGTGACTGGAGAGTTCTCTGTATGTATTCCATAATCCGTGCTTGGGAGTTGTGTCATCTTGATTAGGTGTGATTGTGTAGGGTCTTGCAATGAAGGTTTTGTTCCTGGTCCTTGGCTGAAGGAGAACAGAGATGTTTAGGGCAGAAGTGTAGATGGCAGCAGCACTGCCTTTTTTCCCACTCTATCATGGCAAACACCACATTTTCAAGTGAAATCTTCTAAAATTAATCACCAGAAGACAAGTGCTCAGCATAAACAGGCAGTGGGATATTAATTACAAGTCAGTATGAAAGAAATAGGCGTTAGTAATATCCTGTAGGTAATCACTTACTAGAGAAACACGCAAATACGTAGCACTCAACTGTTCGTTTGCTCTCGTGCAAGAATAAGACCATGACTGAAGTATGATCTGCACATTAGAACACAAAAAACATTCAATAGGGTCAAGAAATAAATATACGCATATGAATTATATTACGTTGCAAAAATTACCGGTTTGTTTCTTTATGAATGAACTATTTTTTTAAAAGGGCCAGGAATTTGCAAGGAAATTCAATTGTACAGTGTGCAAGTCACGTACAGTTTGGAAATATAGTAGCAAACTGTAATACAGACCCTATTATAATTACAAGATGATGAAGGGCTAAAATCAGAGTGAGAATAAGAGACCCTTATAAAGAGGTGCACGTAATTCATAATACAATCTAAGGTGTGTGTGGAAAACTGAGGATTAGCCTGACTGACCAGCAGAAGCTGAACCACACGCAAGGTTCAAAGACAGAAAGACTGAGCTATCTTATCTCAGAATCTATGGAAAAACACCATTAGCAATACCTTTACCTACTCGTGGAAACACCATGCTAATTTGTGCTGTTCTGCTCCATGTCTTAAATCATAAGTTTAGGTTAAAAGTTGCTGCATTCACTCTCAAAAGCCTGTATGCTGCTGGTTGTCTTTTTCTTTGGTGTTCCAACCAGCATGAGACTTCAGGGAAGCGCTTGGCCAAGGTCATGGTACCTATGTCTCAGGAAGAGTGCAAGGCTGTGAACTTCACAGCCATCAGAGGTAAAAGAGTGAATTGCTTCCCCAGGCAACTGCTTCTGGGCTTACTCTCATCTCACGAGAATGTGAAGAAATGTAGCCATTCCTGACCTGAGATCAGCTCAGCTGCTCAGAGCCTGATAATAATGCAAAGGTCGTGGGTTTGATCCGTGCATGGGCCATTCATTCAAGAGCTGGACTTGATGATCCTTGTGGGTCTCTTCCAACTTAGAATATTTGATGATTCTGTTTATCACTAAAGCAAGGAAACTAAAAAGCCCTTACTTGTGGTCAAGTAGAAGACATTCTGGCATTTAATAAGACAAGACATAGGAAAAAAAGCTACTCATGTACTTGACCTGAGTGGTTAACCAAAAATCAGCCTCATAAGAGTATTTTGTTGTAATAAGAAATTAATGATGGAATCATGTATTTCCTTGATGCTGTTATGACTATTTTCAAAGACCATGCAGAGACAGTCCTGGTCCCTGAACACAGCAGAAATGTGACAGCAAGGAGCGGTATTTTTTTTCTGTAGCTCCAAGTCCTTTACCAGTTCTTTCTATTCACTATAAAAGGGGAGTTCCTTTAACATAAAAGTCATTTTTACATAGTCACTAAGTCTGCCATACTGTTCATTTTCCTACTACATATGTTTGACATCTGTAAGAAATATTGTTGTACATGGTTTGAATATACAGCCCAACACTCAAGCCATGCAGAAAATCTGGAGGAGATGGCAGAAGCTCAAGACATCTGAACAGAACTTTTACTGTTAGAGAGGTATGTGGGTTTTCAACCAGAATGATCTTGATTAGCTAAAATGGAAAAAAGATAAAGTAATTCTTTCTTAAACATTTAATGCTGGGCTCATTCACTGTGTTTCAGAGCGGAAGCAGTGGAGCTGAACAGCAAATTTTCCAGCAATGCAATTGGAGTCCCTCAAATGTTGAAGTCTGGGGAGAATTCTGATTTCTTCCTGTGCTCTGATACCTCAACAACAGGAAATCATCAGTTCTAATTTTTAATTTGTGAGTAACTTTTCTGTCTTCTCCTTTAAAGCAAATGAATTACCCTCTTTGTTTTTCTAATATGTATCAGAAATGTAATCTATTAATTTGTATTGATCTCTTAGTTAAGCAAATTATGTACATGTACATTTTGTTCTTTATTTGAAAAAAAGCTTTTTTTTTAACAATAACAGAAAGACAATATCAAACAATTTTTAAAAATGTAGAGAAAATATAAGACCAGAGAGGACTACCACACAGCTCTGCAGACATCAAATCCCCGAGGAGGATTCTCTCCTGGCCTCAGAGAAGATTGCAGCTGTGGTATTAAAGGCCAGTTCCCAAGAGCCTTTCTTCTCACATAAATTAACTGGACAGCAGTAGCAGAGGGGTGAGGCCAGAGGTGGGCATTGACACTGCTGGGAGTTTTGATCTGCTTCTATCAGGATGGATTAGTTAAAGAACTGTCACAGGACTTAAATTTTAGGAGATAGTTGGGGTAAAGTACAGGATCCTCTCAAGACTTCTTTATTTCAATACTTTGTGAAGGAACTGAGGATCTGGAAGAACAATACCTGAAATACAGAGAGTTGCACTGGTGGTTCACTTGTAGCTGACATGGCGCCTGGGTCCTGGCTGGCAGCCCAGCCCCAGGGCAGAGAGATCTCGAGGGGTCTTTGGTCAAGAAACTCAGGCACAGGCTGAATAGGACCCCAGAGCACAGTTCAGTTTTCACAGCCCAGCTCCCTCTCCCCAGGGACTGGGTCAGCCCGGCCACCCTGGTGCTGGGCCTCGGATACATCTGTGCTCATTCTCAATAAATTTCTGCCCTCAGCATCTCACTGCTACGTCCACCAGCTGGAGTGTTACATCTCTTCTGTGGTTTCCCCTTTCTCTCTTCTCCAGAGCTCATCTCTGGGAGCTGTGTTGGCTGCCCAGAAAGTGGGAATCTGGAGAGCAGAGGAGATGTAAGTCTCTATTACTGTCTGGAAGTTTTTTGTGGGATAGATATTCTATGTGAACAAACCCATGATATCTCATTGTCGTGACAGATATGGTCCTTAAAGGTTGTCTGGTCAGTGGAAATACAAAATCAAAACTATAAATTTGTTTCCTAAGTTGTTCAGGACCCAAAATTGTCCTCTTGTAGTGCAAGGTGTATATTCCCTGTTGTAAGGATTTTGTGGAGATCAGATGTTAAGCCATATCCCATCTTCTGGTGGTCTCCTGTTTAAGGAGACACCTGGCGGAGCTCTGCGTTCTCCAGCCAACCCAGAGAAGTTTTGACAATGCTTTCAAAATGTTGTGAGTACCAGAGGCTGTACAAAAGTGTATTGACTGATAAGCCTAGGTTTGTTCCTGCCAAAATATAGCATGGTTTAGGAATGGTATTTCCCAATTTAGAACTCCCACTAAAAAAAAACAACAAGCAACTCCCTCCCCACTCTGGTGAGAAAGACAAAAGGCACAGATAATGAATTGAGGTAAGAACAATTTATTGGAAACAGCAATGAGATAAGAAAAACACGGTTAACAGCAACAATGTTACTATCAAAAGGGTACAAAAAGAGAGGGTGATTTACATGCAAAATGCTCATCCCACGGCAACAATGAGCAATGGCAGACAGGTTTCCCACTCGCACCACGATTTTCTCGGCCCAAAGCCATGACCCTCTTCTTGGAAGCAAGAGTCCCTTACTTACACACCTGGCAATGTCAGTGGTACAGAATCACAACCTAGACACAACCACACATTTCCAGGCTCTGCCCCCTCACAGCTACTGCAAAAATTTACTCTGTCCTGGCCAAAACCAGGGCACATGGATACACCTAGACAAAGCAAAGACAGCTTGAGGTGACAGTTTGCACGTACCTGATCTTTGTTATTTGGCCTAGCACACCTAAGCCTGAATATAGCTGCAGTGACTAAACACTGTGGCTGTAGTCAGGATGAGTGTACTAAGCAAAAAATGGGTGGGATCACCATTATAAGCCCTGCCAAAGGCTTTTTTCCACTTTTCTGCTCTAACCCTGCCCATCCCAATTCTCTCCTGTGGCATGGGTAGGAGGAGGCACAGACACTGTTAGCAGAACAGCACAGATGTCACATATTTTAGCTCACAAGTCAGACCTCTTATTTTTTCACAGAGTGCCTGTTTTTACAGTTGAAATGGATTGATTCCTCTGCCTTGGGAAACATCTTCTAGATAGCTAACAAAGGAGGCTCTTAATTACAAGGAGGTGGTTCTGGAGGGGGTACTTTGCAGGTTGTAGGTGAGAATTGTCTTTTCTTAAGTAATTTCTAGTTCAATTAATTACAAAACTGTAATCTAACAGCATCCTGTGTAGTGTCAGTCACAGATGGAGGCAGAGACACCCTCCCCAGGTCATGAGGAGGTGGCTCTGTTTAGTGCATGACCCCATGGCAGGGCCTGTGGAGTTTGACCTGGGAGGTGAGCAAGACAGGGAGGTGAGTTTGACTAGAAAGTAACCAACTTTTTTTCTTCAGCACACAGAAGAAAAGAGCAAAGAGGGAGAGAGAAGAGGAGGAAAAAAGGGTAAAGGTTGCAAGGAAGTATGGATCAGGTCAACATCTGAACTCCTGCAGTGGACTGGGCTCTCTGGCACCAGTTTACCAGCATCCATCACAGCTTTTGCTTAATTTTAAGAGTAGTTTCTAATAATTTATCATGTATTTGATAGAGCAGAAAGTAGCTATGGTGCTAGAAAAACTCTGGAAAGAGTAAGCAAATTAAAATGACACAGCTGTTCCAGGCTTTTCCAGCCTCCCAAGAAGACAGCTCAGACTGCAGCGCGACACACACCACATTTCATTGGCATAGGTCCACTGTTTGTGTCACAGCCAGACAGCTTGCGTTAGAGTTTGGCCTGAATGTGAAAAGCCTTCTTATTTGAATTTGAGAAATACAGTCATGTTCAGATTTTAAAGCTTTTTAATTAATAAAAGTTTAGGACAGAAAATTCAGTACAGCTGTTACTGCTGAATCCAGACAGGGCTTGGGAGGTGGAGGTTCAGCAGGGGGGTGCTTCCAGTAACCCTCATCTTTCAAGGGTGATGAGCACCCTCCAGCCCTGCTGGCTTCCCTGAGAGCAAGTGTGCCGGCTCTCCTAGCGCTACCCTCATGTGACAGGCTGAACTTACAACTCAAGAGGGTAGATGCCTGCCTGTGACCCAGGACTCTGTTATAGCTGTTGACAGAGCATCGTTCAGAGAGGTCTGATGCCAGGTAAAAGCTGAAGCAACTCTATTTCCCACCAGTAAAGCCACCGTAGGAAAAATCAGAATAAAGCCCAATGTGGAGAAACTTAATAGAAAATAGGTCATAAATCTTACTCCAGTTGCACTTCAGATGTGGAAGTTTTATTCTGGATCTGGTGTATGGCTGCTTTGGCTGCTGAAGTTGTGTTAAAAATTACCTAAGTGTCCCTTCACATGAGTATCCCTCACCAGCCCTCTACCTTCTGTGCAATGCAATTTAATATTTGAAAGAGACAGCTCAGGCTTTTGCTGCAGCATAATATAGAGCAGTTTAGGAAGTGGTATCTTGGTGTTATGCTAGAGTTGCAATACAAGATGTTTTGGCCTTTACCTAAACCAGGACTGAAGGGGAGGTTGGGGGAATAAATATATGTTTAGAACTAAGGTTGGGATTTAGGATTTTCAATTATTTATTCGGCCACCAAAGGACACTTGAGGACAATCAAAATTATTTGCAAATGTGACCTAAAATTGGCAAATAGCTTTGGATTTAAAAAAAAAAAAAACCAAAAAAACCCAAAAAACAAAACAGGAACAATATAGAAAGGAAATAACAAAAAAAAATTGAACTAGATTAGTTTGGTATTTCCCGAACTTATTCCTGAATCCTTTTCAGTCTAGATTCATAGGCACATCTGAGTATAGCCCACATAACTGAGGAAGATGAGTCTGTTACAGGGTGACAAACTACTTGCAGACTGAAGACCATGTCTAGTATAGTCCTCTGAAATGGGAGTTTAAGTTTAATTCCTCACCTGGTCAAGTGAGAAGGACTGGAGGGCAGATTTTCTTACTGTTGGAGATATAAGAGAGGACACAGGAAAACAATACATTTTGTTAGATTTGTTTTTAGTTGATTAAAAAATAGATTCAGGTAAACTCAGGACAGGAGGTTTTTTCCAAAGTCAGACAAAAATTATTTCCATATCTCTGCTTAGAGCTGCATTTCTGCACAGCTCTCCTGGGCTGAGCCAAGCATAAGCACAGTCTGTGTAAGTAACAGTGTGTTCCTAGGTATGACGGACCATGAGTGTGGATGAAGGAA
The DNA here is from genome assembly GCA_013389985.1 of Dryoscopus gambensis. NCBI lineage: Eukaryota > Metazoa > Chordata > Aves > Passeriformes > Malaconotidae > Dryoscopus > Dryoscopus gambensis. Next base: position 100,971 of record WEIT01017765.1, read on the forward strand.
TTACTGTATAGTCTTGTTCTCGATTTGGAATTATGGTAAACATTTATCTACTAATGCAAATCAGATTCAGTCTACAAAGATTGATTTTCATATAATTTGACCTTGTCTAATAAGTCTTCTTGACCAGATGAATTGCAGGGACTTTGCACTGATTTATTTTTGCTTACGCATAAGGTACTGTGTGCTTGTTCATTTATTATGCTTAGCACATGAGACTCAGGAAGATTATATTATTTGAAAATTAAATTTCATACCTTCATATTTTAACATAGACCTCTCTTCAGCTGTTTGACTTCCTATAGCTCTGTTCTCCAATATGAAGAAAATGCATAGAAAAAAAATGACCTATTTTTCTGAAGTTTGCATGTTAAGTAATAATCCCAGAACTGTCACTGTGCATACTCATGCTGTGATGGAAGAAGAAAACTACACAATGTAAGGTTACCTTAAGCATTTTACCTTAACCTGTGTTCACAAATACTGACGTGACTTAATTATCATTATGGTGTTAACGTGCCACTACAGGGAGATTTTGCCATTCTTTGATTGCCTTCTCTTTAACTGTATTCCTTAACATATTTTGGTTTCTATTACACTTTACATTAACTCCCTCCTAAATTCGGAAGTTTTTGTAAGACTGGATCCAAAGTTACTGATGTTAGGGGAAAGGCTCCCTTTCATTTGAACAGCCTGTGTATCAGGCTCCTGAAGCCAGCAGGGCCATAAGTTCTTGAATCTATTTTAAACAACAAGTATATAGGAAGATAATTGTGTGAGGGGAAGATGATTATGATTGTAATTAATCTTTCTCATATTATTATCTTACATTTCAGCTGAAGTAACCTCATGCTGTAACGTTCTTTCGATTACTATGGTTCTTTCCCCCCCATCTTCACTTACATTGAAATTTAAAGATATATCATTTACTCATTTAATCAGCTGCCCCTTTTAGAACATTTATGCTTACAGTAAATTTGTTTCAACATTGACGTCTTCAGTATCTCCCCAGATACCTCTTTGCATCTATTTCAACAGATTGCAGCCTATTTATCATTATTAATTGTTTACAGTCCTTCAAGCGGTCCGTGATTTATCTCAAATTATTTAGTATAGACTCCTTATTTTTTAAAATATGAAGCTGAATTATGTTGTTTAGCCAATTACCCAAGTAAATAGGGAGTTTGGTTATCCTGATCATTAAAAAATAGTTGTGTTTTTGCCGCTGCATAGTTGGACAATAGAGCCTCTATAAAACTCAGCTGGTCATGTGTGCATGTACATATCCTTCCAAACAAGTAACAATAAAAACTGATTTGTCATATGACCTTTATATATATCTATACACATGCACACACATACATATATCTGGAATCACAGTCACTTCTTTTTTAAAATAAAATTTTAACTACATTAGAGTTAAGATGTTTTGGGATTCTTCATCTATAGCGCCATGGTTTTAGGCCATGATTCTGCAAAGCATTTAAACATGTTACAGTGTGGAATTACACTGGTGTCAACAGAATGTATGTGCCTAAAGAAATGCATTTAAGGCCTGTGAGTGAATTTAAGTAGCAGAACTTAAAGACAAACCAGTTCTAAAATAACTTTGTATGGTTCTTCTGTTAATGAAAGTGTAAACATTTAAATGGTGAATACCTGTTACTCTCTTGCCAGTGACAGAAGCAAGCACTGAGTTCTAAAAGAAAATTATATCTGCTTCTGTCTGTCATGATAGGGACCTAACTTTTAGCCCTTAAGCTCTTCATGTTTTGAGATTGAACAGTGTACTTCAGAAGTATATAATTTTAGCAGAAAAATATCCACATGTAAGATGCAAAAGTATTTCTCTAGAAGACTGATGGAAGTTAGATATCTGGTGTTTGAAACTGCTCAGCTGTTTAGAAAGTTAGAATTTGCTGAAGGGAAAGGAATTTGTACCCAAAGATCAGGCAACACATTAAAAATGCATGGGAAAATATGAAAAAAAAGCCCCATAGGATGCATTGTGGAACCATGTGATAAAATCAATTTCACAGTGAATCACGCAGCTCTGCAGTTCAGTGTTGATAACTCATGATTCAGCTGAGAGTCAGAAAATACTTAGTAATTTTTTTACAGCCCCAACTCTTAAATTCATATGATTACAGCGGGAATTCCAACTTTAATTAAATTTGAAGTAAGTCTCTGCCTGCAGAGCAATGCTACAAGCCATGTTCGTGTATGTTCTAAAGACTTGGAAATCAAAAGACAAATAAAAGCAACCTGTAATTTTTTTTTGTGTAGACTTTTATTGCTAATACATTGTAAATAAGCTTTATTTGTTTCATCTGGAGACTGCTTTATTCAAAATGAATAACAAACTACAATACTGAGCTAAGCAGAGAAGTACGCTGAAATGAGACAATCTACAAAGCATCCTAGTTAATCTAACACAGGATTGCAGAGTAACAAACTTTATCCTGCTAAACTAAAGCACTAGCAATAAAAGTTAATGAGGTAAGAGCAGAAATGTAACCTACCTTAATGCTGGTGAAAAGATCCACCCAACTCCTCTGTGTTTCCAACTAATAAAATACAATTGACATGTGTTACCAGCTGTGCGTAAGGGACCCAATAAATGATGGATCAACAGACAAATCGTCTCTTTCCCCCTTTTATTTTTGCATAATATACTGAGTAACTTTATCAAAGAACAAGAAGGGTCTTTTTCAAGAACTATCCCAAATTTACTCCTTTGAAGAGCTGGGGTATCAGCTAAGCATTCACACTGATCTGTTCTGGGGTTCGTACAGGAATTATAGGTATATAACACACATAAAAATAACGATAGCGTTACTGACGTTGAAAAATCAAGCTCCCCAAAATTAGGAAGTGACACAAATGTGGTTCTGTGTAACTCCAGTCCTTCATGAGCTTGTATCTAAGTTTTGACTATCATGGTCAATAAATCTTAGCGCTTGCACCTAATATTGAAGATTGCTCTATTTAAGACCTGAAGAAGTGTCTGTGTCCAACCTCTTTTTCTCTGAACCATGATAATTTGATTTAATGAAAGGCACTACTTGTGACTGCAAATCTCACTTTATGAGCATTTCTGATAGTCTTTAATTAGTGATACCACTGAAAAACCATGAAGCACTTAGTCACTCCTCTTCATGTAGCCCTTCATCAAATACCAGTATGTTCCCTACAGGCTAAAGCAAATTAGTCTCTAAATCCAGTCTCTCCTGCATCCCATTCTCCATTTTGTCACAACTTTCTGCCCCCAGGTTTCTTGTCTGGCTGGTTCCAGGTCTGCCAGCCACTGCCTCACTGTGCTGAGTCAAGCGGCTCCTTCCTCTTGCACCAGTCACTGTTGACGCAGAAAGGACATGCTGCTTTTCCTTGCTACCTCTTCAGAGCAATTAATGTTGAGAAAGTACAACTTCCCCTGTATATATTTGTTGGAAAAAGCATGCTTAGGTGCTCCAGTGACAGCCACATAGGATTCTGGAAGCAAAGGGGAATAGTTTGTGGCATGGAGGGAAGGCACATCTATGTTGTAGTCACACTGGGGCTACAAGCAGATGGAGCATATTCAGTTTGCAAGGTGAATGTTTGGCTTTTGTAGATCTGTGTAATTCCTAGATCTATAGTGTCATGAAAATAAAAAGTAAACACAAAGGCAGAGGCAAAGTTGCATCAAGAAGGTCCTCCTGCTGTTCCCCCTGCTTCTTGATCCCCAGACATCCATTCCTACCAAGGTGTGAACTCACTGCTCCGCATATTGGGCTGATACAAGTCCTTAGAGGGTCATCCTGTCAGCTGGCTCACAGCAGTGATCTGGTTCAGGATCACCAAGGAGCAGTGGCTGCAGTGTAAAATTTCATCTGGGGCCCTGTGTCTACACCAGTACTAAGAACTATTTGTGACAAAAATATTTCTTGGGACACAGCCCATGATGCTCAACCCTGCAGCACAGTAATTTACTCTAAAGATTTTCTGAAGGAATTGTCCATTTTAGATGGACAAGGATGATGGTGGAGAGGCACAGAAGAATGTGCAGTAGAGTGGCTTTGCCATGACTTCATAAATTACATGATATTTATATTAGCAGTTGATGAGTTCTAATGTTTTTAAGTTAATACCACTTTCTGCTCTTGGGTCAGCCAATATAAACTACAAATAATTTTATATTTTATTTGTTTGGTTTGTACCTCTTTGTCCTTCGGATGTCTGTTTTAAAATCATCATTATTTTTGAACATCATCCATCCTTTCTGATTTCTAACTGGTTTCCCTGACTGCTTGATTCAGAGAGATGGCAAGAGGGCAAGAGTAGGCACAGAAGACACAAGGAGAAGCAGAAGGGCGAACGCTGATCTCTTCTCTCTGGTGACCAATGACAATACCTGAGCGAACAGCATGAAGCTGGGTCAGGGGAGGGTTAGGTTGGATATTAGGAAATGGTTCTTCACCCAGACAGTGTCTGGGCACTGGAATGGGCTCCCCATGGCAGTGGTCACAGCACCAAGCCTGACAGAGTTCCAGAAGTGTTTGGACAATGCACGCAGGCCTATGGTGGGATTCTTGGGGTGTCCTGTGCAGGGCCAGGAGATGAACTTCAGTGATCCTTGTGGGTCCCTTCCAACTAAGGATATTCTATGATTCCGTGAAACTGTGGAAAAGAGCATGGGTACCATTTCATACCTTCTGATCTCTTCCAGAATCATCTCCTGACTCAAACCGTCCTTGTTCTAGTTCTGAACTGAGGGAATCTCAAAAGTTATCACTGTATGGTTAACTATGTGATGAAGAGAGAAAATACTGAAGATTAGGTCTAAACTAGTTTATGGGAGGGAGAGATAAAGCATCACAGGGCTTAGTGGAGCTGTTCCTACTCACACGAGAAATTAATCTAGAAAAAAAAAGAAGTTTAGTTTTGAAGTTCTGTGCTTTCTTTAGTATTTACAGTTTGTCAGCATCACAGGACCTTCCTCTGGATTTCAAGTGCAGCTCATGAGACTGTATCCCTGCAATCCCATCGGGCTCTTGTCAATAGGATTGTTGTGCTCTCTCCAATAAGATTATAAACGCTCATTTGCTTTCAGTAGAAGTTTTACCAAGCATCTATTCATATCTTAATGGATTATTGACATAACACAGCAGACTGTTATGAAGTATTCCACTATGTGTAATTAGAGAGTATTTAATCTGCATAATAAAAATCCATATGAACGGTTCTTGTCATTCATGCCCAAAAGCTGCTCATCTAAATGAAGTATCTAGTTTGCCCTATAAATTTAGGGACAGAAAACAGCATTTTGAAAAAAACTAAATTCAAGAATGCCAAAAAGGTGCTTTTAATCAGCAGCTCAGATGTGAGCAATTCGATTTCTCTCCACTTTCCCCCTGCCCCCCCGCCCCAAAAAAAAAAACCACA
>WEIT01017765.1:111338-124256 GCA_013389985.1 Dryoscopus gambensis
TAAGGAACATTGCTACACCTGGTTTCAACAGCCCATGAGGATGGTAATAGAACACAGGTAACCCAGGACAGTGACTTCTACCAGCTGTTCCCAAGCATCCAGGATTGAAGTGTCTGGCATACCTTTGATACTGTGTCTCTTGCACCAAGACATAAATTATCTGGCTAACTGTGCTTGGGTTTAGTTACGCTGACAGTATGAGTGACATTCAACCACATCTCAAAGAAAAGGATGCAGACAAGCTACCTCTCCTACATTACCTCTCTATTCCATTTCATTATGTTCTGCTTTCACTTTATGTTTCTGCTTTCCAGATTTGTGTTTTTCTTCATAATTTGCATTATCATCTACTATCTGACATTTCCAGTCCTAGAAAAGATACAGTGTTTCATTTTTGAAACTACTGAAAATATTAGCTTTTCTGAATTTCATCTTGCCTAGGCTTGCTGTTCACATTCCCCACAGCACAACTGCTATGAGATGAGCTTTGCTGGTTTGTACTCAATATAATTAGAATTTAATTTCAAAACTATTTCTGTGACTTCAAATACAGTATAACAGTATACAGTATAACTTGTGTATTGTGTCCAAGTGTAAATCATACATAGTCTTTTCGTATTCAAAGTGGTAATCCAGTCTTTGCTCTTGCAGAATTCCTGCTACAATTGATTTATACTAGTTCTTCTTTGCCTCTCTTCAGCTGTCGCCCACAGACTTTCGCAAAATTGTTTTACTTCTTACAAATATAACGGATTTGCCCAGTCTGCTTTGCTCTATAATTTATTTCAGTCTTTTGTGCAATTGTCTGTGTGACTTCTTGCAAATCTACTCTGACTGTATTTTGTAGGCCTCTCTATAGAGCCTTCAGTTTTGTTTTGCAATTGCATCTCTTTATGGATTTACTGTTTAATACATATAAAGCATCATAAATTTCCTTTATGATTTCTTAGAGGGAACTGATCCCTCTGCAGCTTTACCTTTCTGTAACTGAAGAATACTCTTCATTTATTTAGTGCTGTGTAACAGCTGTCTTGCTCTTTCTCACCTACACAGAGGCTATTTGTCTAATCTGGTGCACCTGAGCAACAGCATTTTTTAGGCCACTTTTTAATCTTCTCAGGAACCGAAAAAAGGTGTTATCCTGCTTTGCTCAGTTCTCTAGGCTTTTTCTGAAAAGTTAGATGCATAGTGCACTTTTTACTGGTTTCTCTAAGATATCCTTTACTCACTATCTTTTCTTCTACTTGTGCGTCCATTCCATTGCTGGTACTGCATTGTCTTCTGAGGTGGCAGTGAAACAGAGCTCCAAATCAGGACTCAGAAATACAATAAATCGTCACCACAACTAAAGAGAAACTAATGCTGGGGAAAGATCCATGTTTTACTCCATCAGGTGCTCAGCACTGACTGAGTGCAGCAAAAGCTAATTCTGACCAAAATTCTTCTTAAAGTGCCTTTTACTGTGAGTGCTATTTACTGTCCAGAGTTGTTGTGTACTTAAGACTGTCTCTGAAGTTAAATGAGGAAGGAATGAAATGGTATATTTATGCACCAAATTTAAAAGACCAAGGTTAAAAATTGGCTTGTAATGCCTTACTATTGAGAAGTTCTTACATCCAGTTAAGCTATTCAATGTTGTTTTTTGTGGAGATATTCCAGAAAACTGCTTTCAGTTCTGGAATGACTGATCTCTTTCTAATTGAGTGAAACTTGGCAAGCCTCAGATCTACAAGAAACACAAAGAGTGCAGGTACAATTATTTGCTATAAAAAGATTTAATTAAATACTGTATTTCTAAAATCATAATAGCTGAGAAACCACCATTTTGTTTCACTTACTGTGAAAAGGCAAAATGTAACCAGAAAACAGTAAGATCCAATTTGTTTATTCCTCAGCTACAAAATCTTCTTTCCAAAATAAATCTTTATGCTGCTTCTTTCTCCTTCTAACAAATGTTTTGGTCTCTTATTTGCAAAAATGAAAACAGAAAGAAAGACAATAGTTTGTGAAGAGCCTTTTCACTTGGGAAATACTACTATAGTAACTGTAGTATAATCTGTCATAACTCCAAATATAACAGACTAGTACAAAAAGAAAGCAACAATGGTAAGTGCCTCCCTGGGTGTTTCATGGTAATTACAGCTCTCTGGCTGAGAGAGCTGGTGGCTAAAGGCAATTTAGACATTTAAACTGACCAGTCTGATTCCTTTCCTTTTAGGTTGAGATCACTCTATTAACTGGCATGTAGATTGATGACGTATGCAAGATTTTCTGGAGTGGGGTGCATTTCAGGAGACAGCCTTCAGAAATATGGGTAAAAGAGTGAAAGAATCAACAACACAATAACTGAGGCATATTTAAATGATAGCCAGGAGAATATCATGAGCACCATTTTACAGTTTACTTTGACTGCCATTGTTATTTTGTACAGTCCCTAATATGGAGGAGATGGTGTGTCTGTACATGGTGTTGTCCTATACATACTATTGCTAAATTTTCACTGAGTATTGTTTTCCATAAGGCAAATATGTTTTTTAATGTAAATTAACAGGTTATTATCTTCAGTAGTGAGCCATGGAACTACAACAGCAGTAGCTTTCTGATTACAACAGTATTTAACATTTTCTATAAAGACACACAGAAATTGCAGTTCAGGAGGGACCCATTGCTGCACTTGAGCCTCTTTCCAGATCGCTTTTGTTTTCAATATTCCTGTACTTTAAAATGACTGCAGAGATGATGGGATTTTGGCACAGCAGGAAGTACTGTAGTTACGGAGATACTGTCATTTTGGTGAATTTTAGTCCTGTGCCCAGTGGGAACAGGAAAAGTAGTGTGGAGAGTGGGGGCAGAGTTTGCTACTGGGCCTGAACACAGCACACAGCTGTGGCAAGTTTGCTTGTAATTGCAGAAAGGCCTAGGTTACATTTTTTAATACTCCTGGGAAACCAGACAACACTGACAATCACATGTACCCAAGGGGTAAGTAAAAACTATTCAAAATGAAAACAGAGATAAAAAACCCCACAGTTAATCTTTTTAAATGGAAAACCTAATTATTTTTTACCTTTTGTGTTTCAATGTACTGCATTCTTCAATGTCAAATTTCAGAAAAATACAAGGACGGGTTTCTTCCTTTTCCTGCCAGGAGCTACAGCAACCAGAGGGCTCTTCATCGCCTCTGTCAGGTCTTCAGAGGGCAGATGGTCACAGATGCATCTCTTGCTCCACTGACCTGTTCTGGCTTGCTTTCAGGTTCAGAGTACTTGATCCATTCTCAGCTGGATCTGCTGACAGAATAGGCTGAGTTTGCCCCAAAGTCCTTTAAAGGAAAAGGTAACTTGTTAAAGGAAAGTTGAGTGGGAATGTATGACTTTTGGCTAGAACTTGTCCATTATTACTAGCCTTTGGAAAGTAAACTAATACTTGTTCCCAAGCTGCATGGTCTAAATCAGTTTTTTTCTCCTGGAAAAGTCAGCAGGAGTGGCTGTTGGCACATAACAGGAGGCAGCAAGAGGGGTCCCAGCTCTGGGTGTTGCTCTGCGGGTATATGTGCCAACGAAGGACAGATATGCTCAGGTCCCTTCTCCATAGTCGAGGCTGAGGCTGGCATAGATGCTGGAGCAGAGGCTGGAGCAGCAGCTGGGGAACTCAGAGAGTGTGGTGTGGATGGGAGTGGGAGGGAGAGGAGGCTGTACAAAGCAGTGGGAAGGGGCTGCATGGCTGCAGGGAGCTGCTGGTGGTCCCTAAGGTTGAAGGACAGACAGAATGGCAGTTCCTGTGCTCTCAGGAGCTCCCTGCAGACAAACCTCACACCACACAGTGCAGGGCAGTGCATGGCAGGTGCCATGCCTTTCCTTAGCCAGGACTGACAGACATCCCTCAGAACACAGAGCATCCAGCATAAAAGTTCTGCATCTTGTATGACGGTCATGGACAATCAGCCCCAGCCCAGCAGCTCAGTTTACTGCTTCACCTGCCATGTGTTTGATTTGCTGTGCCTGCACCAGAGTGTGCACACGCACTGCCGTCAGCTGGGACCCTCCTTGCTTTACACTGACCATCTCCAGCCCTGTTTGATAGGACTGCAGTCACCGATGGCTGGTGGCACATAAATGATCTGTCACTTACATGAGAATTGTGGGAGGGCAGCCTGCGACCAGCAGGAGGTACTGCAGGGAGAATTCCTTCTGCCCTTTCCTCTAAAGTGCTGCAAGAATAAATCACCTACTCAGTTTAAAAGGTGTTTAAGTGATATACAGGCCTTGGCTGGCCTGTAGACAGAGGTAACAGCACTTTGATCTAGGACTGATTAAAATTCTGCTAGCGTGGTGTTTGTTTAGCATTTTAAAAAATATTTTGCAACAAAAGCAAAGATGAAAAACATGATTTGGCTATAAAAGCAAATCTGGGATAAACGGAACAAGGACAAGTAGGCTGTTCTTTGACATTAATATTTGTATTCAAGGATATCCTAAAAGCGCACAAGGGACATAAAATTCCTTTTTATTTGCCGGATGTAAGAGAGTTTTGAAGCTTGCATTATGGGTCAAAAAAGAAGAGAAAAAAATATTTGTTTGGCTTCTGCAACACAAGGGAAACAAATTAGTGGATCTGTAATTTGACTAACCGCTTCCATTAGCACAGCTATTAAAGATGGTTTCTTTTCCCAGTTTTCATAGATACTTATGATGTTGGGAGGGTCTCCATACTATTGACAAGCTACTAAATAGGGGGGGTTTTGTCTTGTAATTTTTTGATACTTTGTATTGAAGGTATGAATCATTAGTACTACTTACACAAAAGTGGATCCAGATAATCCCGATGTGTACGTTCATACTCTGTGCTCTGCAAGCCACCTCCTCAGCCTGCCAGTGACCAAGAATACATACCAGGAGCACCCACTAAGTGATTTCTTCCTGTATGTGCCACATACATGGAGAAGAAGTCAATATTTATACCTCTCACTTGATGGAATTCATTAAATATATTTTGCTAAATAACACTCTATATTACATATCCCTTGTCTAATATTTGCCCACAGAAGAAGTATTTGTTATGTGAGTTGAACACCTAGTTAAGAACTAAATGAGTACAACATATTTAATATTTATTTGATAGCACAATACAGCAGATACAGGGGAGATGAGAGAGAATGCAAATAGAGGAGGAAGAAAAGTGATTAAAGGGCACAGACAGAACATGGAATACTTCTACATGACTGCAGGGATTCTGAAAAAAAGTAAGCAGCAAGAGAAGTTGTTATGTAGGTTTTAGAATTTAAAAGCCAAAAGCTTTAAGAAAAAAAATGTTTAAGGAGATTGTAAATGACTATTAACAGCACTCATGCTTTGTCTAAAAATGCATTGCTTCAAGAGAGCTCCAGAAATGAGCCACTTCTCATAAGATGTAGACCATTTGGGTTCTCCATGCTTAGGGCACATTTTACCTTCAATGACAGGTTCTTAGTATAAGAAATCTTTATTTTTAGTTTTCTATTGTTTTAGTCTGTGATGTAGTGAGTAAAACTCATACCACAACAAAACCTAGTCACAACAACAACAATGAAATCCCCATGTTGTTGAGAGCTGTTAAAGCTCTGTTAAAGAATACTTACTAGAGAGATTGTATTGACTAATGGGATTTTGTGAGAAATTACATTGCAGAATTTTGGAAAAGAAAGTGCTTTGGACAGTAATTTGTTTTTCTGATAATAATGTTTTGTAATAAAAGTAACATGCTCTGCTCGATTTTCTGAAGTATATTCCTTCAGAGCAAATGGAAGTCAAAACTGTGCAGGCAGAGGAAGGATTTTGGCCATTTATGGGATTTGAAGAGATCTCAAATATAATCCACTAGGAGCAAGATGCTGTGACATGTTTAACACTGAACTTTTAATTTCATAAAAGCAAGTAAATCAAGAAGTAAGTATATCTCTGCTTGACATGATAGAAATGTAAGAAAAGCTATATCAGACATAACGCTTATTTTAGCAGATATGTATTTGCATTTGTAACTGTGGGTAGGATTTCAAAGGATTTCAATGCCGTTTGGTAAATATAACCTTGGAATAATCAAACCTCATTTCTTTGTACTGGTTTCTACCTATGTACTTTTTCTGCTGTGTAGTTGTGATTATACAGTCCAGACTGGTCTTCCTACGAATTTCTTTTTCATATCCGTATAGACTGGAATTTTGTGGATGAGAATTCAATGGATTTTTTTTTCCAACCACAATTAAGTGCACTGTTAAATTTAAAATGGAATTTGTAGAATTTTATAGGCTTTTCTTAGAAAGACAGTTCTAAACATACATCATATTAATGGTCTTCCTATATCTAATTAGTTCTGCCTGGTTTTGCACTGTTATAATCAGAGTACAACTACTTTGTTAATGCAATCCTGAAATGTGAAAACTATTTAACTTGAAATTTGACTTTATTTTCTAAAGAAAATATTTTGAACATCCTGGGCAAATTTCAAAGTATTATCTTCAATTTTGAACAGGACAGCAATTTACCACCTAAAAAAAATCTGTGGTACGGAAACAGCAGTTTTGAGTAAAGAGCGTATTCTATTTTCATCCATCACAGCTTTCAGTTTCCTCTCTGAATGGACTCAGTCCTTATATTGAAAAGATATCCCACAAACAAAATGCTGTCCATGATTAATTCCTACACATGTTTGCTGTAACAGGCTCTTCTGTTATACTGCTGGCATGTTGTGCCGCTGGTTGCACAGTCTCTCTATGCATGGTCATACTTATATACACTAGTTTATATTATGGTGATGTATTTTTGGTTTTGCATTTGTCTGATTCTTTTTCTTTTCTCCAATATTTTATGGTACTAGTTCCTTTCTCGGGAGCGTGCATTAGCAAATGTCACTAACATATGTACCTACCACATTAACAAATGGGAAATGAGTATTACGTCCTGACAAATGGAATTGTATGATCTTCATAGACAATTCCTGGGTGATATTTAAAAGTTCTTTTCATTTTCAAAATCAAATTCTATTTTTAATTATTCCTAATATCAGCTCCTCTCTGGCAAAGCAACAAATAGAAGGAGGGAGCAAGCAGAAACAAAACAGCACTGACAGCATTGAGCAAGGAATTAAAATCAGCTGAAAAAGAATGATTCTATGATTCTGTGATAAGTGTTATAATACTGGTTACAATACCGAGTTACTATTGTTACCTGGTTTAATGCCTCGATGGTTCTCACCTTTTTCTGCACAAGACACAGCACAGCGTGTTCCTGACAGAGGTGCAGAACAACCATGCGCTCAGAGGACCAAAGCAGTGCTCACGCCACAGCCATCTTTGTACCACCTCTTCTGGTCCTCCAGCTCGCTCTCTGTCCCAACAACTGTCTTAACCTTAGAGCAGTCAAAGTTGGCAAAAAAGGTAAAGATGTCCCTCTGATGTACTCTTAGGTCTGCAAACCTTTTGTTTTTAGTCACATCTGCAATTACTGTGAAGTAGAAAAGGACCTTGGAAGGGTCATGCATCTATGAAACCAATATAAAATGTTCCCTCCGGAGAAATAGTTCTTTGCCCCCTGGTGGTGAATTAATTTTGAAAAATATTACAAGACACTTTTAGGAAAATTTACTTGAAATGAAAAATAAATGCTAATTGCTTCATTGAATACAAGTAATAATAAACTGCTAAGCAACACTTAATGTGTCAAACATAATTAGGAAAAGTTCTGTTATGAGCAAATTCCATCAATCTTTGATAGTCACTGCAGAATAGATTAAAAATAGTTTGTAAGCTGCATGAAACCTTCAATACTTCAAATTCATGTTTCTTATTTTTGTTTTTTTGGGGAGGGTAAACAGAAGTGTATTGAGAATGTAGTGTAGTTTTGAGAATCCCTGATTTCCAGCATTCTTACTGGAAATGAACTACGGAAATTATCATCTGAACAGCATCTTTAGATCTGCCCCTCTTTGTATGTTGTCCATTCATTGAGAGCTCTCATTCTGGGCCACTAGAATAACAGTCTCTGGATGAAAATGTTAAAATAGCGGTACATATTTCTAAAAGTTGTCTAGAGGTTTTCAGCTTGCATATGCTGAGAATCTCCACATGTGAAGAGACTACCAGGATGTCCTTCCTGGAATAAAAATAACAAATTGACACTAGAAGTCACCCACTTGCAATTTTAGCCACAGATCATTTTAAAAGGTGACAAGAATACATTGTTTAAAAAGATGGCATTAGACTTCTAATCACTGATTTTGTTTTGTCTTTTAATTATTGTGCCTCCAAAACTTCTGCCTGAGAGTGCTTCCCCATGTTGATGTTCTTCTTCAGGAAAATGTATGTTAAAATTTAATGACAGACTATTGTCATGTCATGCAGCAAAACATTATCTATTTACGCTGGAAAAAGGCCATTTATAATGATCAGGGCTTTCATATGTTGGCTTTATACTATCAGGATATGGCTGACATTCTGAAGATGATCTCGCTTTTCCTATTGCACAGTCTGAGTATATTACCATATCTTGTATCATGGTAATGTGGCTTCAGATAGTTTTTGAGTTTGGAAAACAGGATCAAAGGTATGGCATGCTCAGCAGGCACTGTTGGGTTTTGGCACTAATGATGTAACACGAAGAAAAAGGAAAAAAAATGAGTAATGTAGCTAAAAGAGACGACTGAGCTGCCCAGACCAGGCACAAATGAGCTATTTCCTAAATAATATTCTTTCATGTCTGATGGACTGCAATAGCTTTCTGTTTTTAGCTCTGTTGCTTTTTCCTCTCTTTCCATTCCCACATTTCTTTCTCATTACTTTGACTTATGTCTGGCCTAAGGTAACAGCTGGTGTACACAAATGGCATATCCCTTACAATCTTTCAGTGGCCAGGGTGGCCATAAAGTGGTCCTGTCCCCCCTTCTTTTCCCACTGCCACACTGCATGTCACCTTCTCTCGGTCTCCACTCCGTTCGCCCGTTCGCGTGGCTAAACGCTAAACTGCATTTGCAAAATGATCTGATTTCAGAAAAAAAAAAAAAATCCCTTAAAAAGGCAATACCCAGGCCACTCGCCTGTCGGGATGGAGCAGCGCAGCACCCCTCGGAGCAGGGTTCCTGCTGCCCCGCCGCTTCGGCAGGACACCCTTCTCTTCCGGTGCGAGTCCGCCAGCGTTCCTGCCAGCTGTGAGACAATTCCTGCCGCCGCTCTGCTCGGCCCCGCTGCTCGGGAACAGCTCGCCTTCAGCTCTCCGCCTCTAGTTATACAGCGGGGCTTTTTCCAGCGGGAAAGCCAGTTTAAGTCGGGCTGTTTCCTGCCTGCTCTGCCCTCTTGTTCTTGCTCCCTCTTCGGGGCTCGCTGTCCCCGTGATTGTGCGAGTGCAGCTGTTTATGGGTTGAGCCGTAAACTGGATCAGTAAAACATCTGAGTTTTTCTGTGCGTGCGTGTATATTTGTAAGCGAGTAGCTTTTTTTTTTTTTCTTTTAAAGCTGGATCATCTCAGTCATTTGATTTGTAATGTGGCCCACAAAGAGTTGAATTAGCACAGCTGAGGAGGCAGCAAACAGTGGCGCAGAGGTGGGAACAAGCGCCTGGGCTGGGGGGAGGGCGCAGGAAACTCTTAAGCCAGTTTTGTTAGCAGAGAGAAGTACTCTGTGACTGTACAAAACCATGCCGAGCATCTACACTAACCAGCCAGGAGAGAGAACTGGAATAGACTGCAGAGCAGTCGGGCTCTTCAATTGCCAGAGATAAGGCTTTATCTTTAGGAAGAAAAGGGGTGGCCCCTTAATAAGCTCTTTCCTCTAGACCTCTGCTATTCATTTGAGACACCGAAATCGCAGGCTGTTTAGCTATTCAGAATATGATCGTGTGAATCCTACTGGGCTTATGAAGCATGTTGGTCTTTCAGTGCTGTTAAAAACGCTAATAATAACTGCTTCATGCCTCGGGTCTTGGGTGCTACTGTCAATTAGTGTCAGAACAGAGATTTATTTAAACAAATTATTTCTGTATATGCTTCTTTCCCTTACGCTTTGTAAAGTAGAGCTTCATGACCAAGTGGACCCGTTCCAGTGACATTTGTCTGTGTGTGCAGGAGCACAGACCGAAAACACCATCCTTGCCTTCATAGCTCTCTATATACTTGAATTAAAGGAGCTGCCCAGCTGCAGAGACTACATACAGGATTAAAATCTGTTCTCTGATCCTCTAGCAATTTAAATGTCATGGCTGAGTCACAGGAAAAAATACTAATACCTCCCAGCAGGAGTAATTTTAGACAATGATGAAAAAGCCATGTGTAATCCTCTACCTTCCCCTCTACCTTTGTGTCAGAGTTTGCAGTAGTGAGATTAAAGTTGTCATCACCAGTCTCCCAATTCACCAACCCGTGATGTCTCACGTATAGTTGCAGGCTCATAGTGAGGCCAAACATTGCTGAATTTGATTATATTTGCTTTATATTTTAAGTAATTCTCTGAAGCCAAGAGAGAGAACTGACTTGTAATTTAACTTATTTTTTTATATTGAGGAAGCCTAATGTGACTTGGATTAATTGAGGTGCTGGAGAAGGGGGAAGTACTCTTCATGACTCACTCTCATGACTTTAAAGAACAAAACTGAAGAAGGAGGAGACATTATTATGGAGGTGCTTAGAGCATTTTAATAGCATTTTCAGCATTTTCTTCCCAAAATTTCAGTATTTATGCTTGGAGTACAGAACAATTTTAATGGAAGCATTTAAACTAATCTTATAGTCTAGAATTTTAAAAAAATCTCTTTTGGAAATGTTCCATGCAGTATTAGGCCTTCTGTTTCAGTGGTTTAAGGAGCAGAATAAAAATGACTTTCAAATTTATCACATTGTTAAAACCAATTGGAATAATTTAACTATGCTGACTTAAATGTAAGAGATCTCTTAAATATGTATTTTAGATAATCATAACATTAGTGCATTTTTTTTTCTCTTATTATTCTTTCCAAATTCATATTCCTCCTGACTAAAAGAAGCCATAATTTATCTGAAGAATTCTGAGGCATTTCTTTCAAAATAGCTGTGTTCTCAGAAGAACTGGTGCCACAAGCCACCTGCAATTTATGATCAGTGTTAGGACAGGTTTTCTTGGTCTCAGTATAGTGGAGTAAGTGACCTGTTTTTATCAGGTTTTTTGAAGGCTTTTTTAACAGTTTCAGCAACAGCAGCCAGTTGTGGAAGAAGTAATTTTCCATAACAAATCCCAAATTGTGAAAAATCAGATCAAAATAACAAATGCTTCTCTTCAAGGTTGATCATTGCACTACATCAGCTTGACAAAGGAGGCCTAGAATCTGATGAGGCATGAGGAAGCAGATACAGAAAATACAGAACAAGTCAGAAGGAAAGGAGAATTTGGAAGTATTTATTAAACGGAATGAAAGATCACTAATCTCACATTTTAAAAAATCTTCCACCAGGTTTAAAAATAATGCTACCTCATTGAACTCCTTATTTACCCCTGGTTTCTGAGTATACTTTGCATCTTTAAACTTTCTTCTACAACCTTATGAGTAGGTAACGTTTTGAATCCAAAGCTGGTATTTTTGTGCAATAAAGCGTGAGACTTGAAAGGAGGGAAGTGTAAATATACCAGGCAACAGATTTATACTGTGGATACTGGCATGCAAAACAGAACAGATCAACAAAGTAAGGACATGGGAAGAAACTGATCTATACCAGGTTCAGTTACTCCAGCCAAACAAAGCAGCTGATAAATTAACTAGCCCATGACTTTCTCCTTACTTTGTCATGCTCTAGAAAATGATTTTTTTTTTTTTGGCTTTGCAATCAAGTGCGAGAAAGTTTTTTAAGATTATCAGAATGAACAGTTAAGGGCATCTTTTTGTGAAGGGTAAATTAAAAGGGTCTACATAAGACACTGTTGGCTGAATTATAATTTCCTGGCAAATGGGTTTAGGAGTCTTTTCAGAAAGCAGAGCCGGAGGCAGAATTGTGATCCTAAAAGCCCAGTGGGCATGCATATGGGATATGGAAACATGAGTTTAAATATCAACCTAATTAATATTTAAATAGTTTATACAAAAGGGAACAGTTTCAATAGTAGAGAATACCTAAGACTACTCTATACTTTATGAGTTGGAAAATTGATAATGGTTATGTTGGTTCAAGTCCTTACTCTGAATTAAACAGAGTGTATTTTAAAGCCACATCTTGCTATTCCCGTGGAGTATCCAAGGAAATGCTCTACTGTACAGTGATTCTGTAAATGGTGCCTAGCTCCTCTTAGGTGAATTCAGGTGCAGATAAGATTGGCATTTGGGACTTTTTTTTCTTAAATTGCAAACCCTCTTTTTAAAAATTGAGTTCATGAACATTTTTTGGATGAGTGAATCTGTCTCGATTCCCACAGTGAGTTATTAACCAGGCCTAGTTTTGAGAGAGACAAAACAGATGGGGTGTGCCGAGGAGTCTGCCCGTGCCAGAGAAAAGTGATTTAATGCTGATAATTTGTATTGTTCAGCCATTAAGCTTCCATCTAATTTCTCATCTAGCGTCCCACGTGAAACATTTCTCATTAATTTAAGCAAGGAAAGAACGAAAGGTCCGGGGAAAATACCTTAAAAATCGGGTTGATACTGACAACAGGGTGGAATGATTTTAGGGTAAAACAGGTTACAGGAATCAAACGCACCCTTAAGGAGTTAATAGAAAATCGAAAGACGATTTAGCGTGCGGGGGCCCCGAGGGCACCGCTGGCCCCGCAGCCACCGGGGTTCCACGGCACCCGCGGCAGCCGCGAGGGACCCGGAGCCCCGTGTCCCTGTGTCCCCGTGTCCCCGCGTCCCTGTGTCCCGGTGTCCGTGTGTCCCGGTGTCCCCATGTCCCCGTGTCCCCCTGTCCCCATGTCCCGGTGTCCCCATGTCCATGT
>WEIT01017767.1:2306-63411 GCA_013389985.1 Dryoscopus gambensis
ATGACAGGGTGAAGTAGAAACAGAAACCACTGTGCTGAGGATGGGACTCCTGTCGAGACAGGAGCAATGGGCAGCAGGTTCTAAACAGCAAGTCACTTCAGATCCAAACTGCTGCACTTGCCTTTTCTGCTTATTTTTCCATTCTTCAAGAGCTTAGGCATCCTTTTATATCCTATATGTATTAGTTTATGCACACGTTCCATATTCGACACATAGTGTTTTAAAAAACACTCTACCATGTTTGGAGAGTGAAGTAATTGTATTAAAGGTTGATTCTCATTAATGTCACACCACTGCAAAAGGTTACCAAAAGGTTCTTCTTCTTACCAAAAAAGAAGGTTAATGACAATGAGGAAATTGACTGGAAACCAGGATGGCTGAATTGTATGGCTGTCTTCTGTGTATGACACAGTATTTTTAATTATTTGCACTATTTTCAGCTCTTATTTTCTTCATTTCATTTAAAAGGCTGTATAGGCCTGAATCTCTGCATATTCCCCTCTCAAGAACAGACCTTGACAATCTCATTTTGGGTTTTCCTGTTTTAGTATCTGATGGTCTGGATAGTTTTTTAAAGCTTTGTTCTGAAATTATACAGGAAAATACTGTTCAACATCCCTTGGATATTAATGCTGTTGACAGGACAGTATTTCAGAGTCAGAACTGAATTAAAATTCAGAGATCTAATTTATATGAGTTTGGTGTTTTGTTGTTGAACTTCAGTAGCAGATGCATTTGTGATGTAAAGTTAAAATATATTTCCATTTATTCCTTTCACAATTGATCTAGAAGTGCCAGTCCTCCATTTTCTCCCATAATCTCTTTCGTTTTGTCTTTGAAGTTACAGCTCTGTTAGAGAACTAATGTAATTTATTCATGTGTAGCATAATATTTTAAAGAAATTACTGTTTGGCATGGAGAAAATAGATGGGTTCTGAGCAATTCTCTTGAACAGGCTCATCTCAGAGGTTACATAATTGATATTTACTATTATTGTCTGCACTTTCTTGAATTTTTCATATGAAATTTAATCAACAAATGAATAAATAAAATGAAATTAAAGCAAACTCAAATATAAATAGATCCGCCACCTGGCAGCTCATGTCAAAAGGTAATAATAAAGTATGTTCTCAGTTTAAATATTTATACAAGGAGGTTTTCTGAGACAGCAAGTGTTCTTAAAAAAGGTCAATTTACAGCACATTTTTTTCCACACATAATGAGGTTCCTAGAGCTTAAATAATTTCATGAATTCATTTATTTTGACATCTCAAGAAAGCAGTTTATAATGAAGAGATGCCCAAACAAATCCACCTACAATGAATTGAAGAAAATATTTGCCTGGATTTGATTGAAGAGATAGGAGAATATTTTTCTTTATAAAGAATCATTTTGTTTTCATAAATATTTTTTGTGTGCCAGGAAAAGTGCAAGCACTTGGTTGAAGACCAGCACATGTTGCAGCCCAGTTGAAATGAATAGCAAAATTTATTCTGATTTCAGGAAGAAAGAACCTATTTCAAGGCCTTCCAGTGATGCAAGATAGCTGAAATTATTTAGGCAACTAACAAAAAAGAGGAAGTTGCATATTGTGTCTCATCAAGGTATGATACATTAATTTCCATGTAAACATATTAAATTCTCAAAGTACCTAAGTGAGAACATATGTTCTTGCATATAATAGAAAAACTGAAAACCATGAAAATTATAAAATTATACTAACATTTCAGAAATTACTCTCCTGCAGAAAAATGGAAGCAGAAACTGCATTCCTTTAAAAATATTCCTCTTAGTTACAAGAATAAAATGCAAACACCTTGCCCTTAAAGACAGAATAATTCATAGTTCTTTTGTACTCCTCTTCCTTAAATGTTATCTATGTTAAATATTAAGCAAGAATGATTTGGGACACATTTCCCCTTTGGAAACATAAAAACAGTTGGCACCAGGTTTCCCATCTCATTTTAGATATCAACTATTTCAAGATTCTTCAAAACTTTTTAATAACAAGAGGAAATGAATTGCTTGGGAGAAGGCTGTGCATGATAAATAAACGTAGATTTAATAGCATCATACTAAGGCACAGTTTACGGAGTATGTGTTTTATGTGGAGTTGACAGCACCAAGTAGACACAGCTGTCTGGTGCTTTCCTTCTAAGACTCATTTCGATTATACACAGGTCTCTCTGTGTTACGGCTTGTGCTATGCTTTGTATTGATCTTGTTTTTTATTAAAACATATAAAAATTATAGGAGACTTTTCAGCATTCAACAGACCACCACTAACGAGCCTTCCAGACATTTTGAGATAATAAAAATCATCAGCATCTACTCATGAATACAGTGCAGACAAGGGCCTTCATTGCTGCAGGATGGTGAGTTGACCCTGGCACAATAACCTGAAATGGATGGAAAAATAGTCACATGTCATTGTTTGTACCAAAGTCCCAAGGGACTTTTTGGGGTGTAATAGGCTTTGGAAGAAAGACCAGGTGGGTGGTGCCTCTCTGCTCCTTCTCAGCTCATGGGCAAGGGAAGATAAAAGATAAGCTGTTACTAGCAGAGGCATGACTTGTCCTGTTGGAACAAGGGGCCATTTTACTCAGGAGAAGTCTCTTAGACAGGTAAGAGATGGAAGGAAGGGATTAATAATGATAAGTTAAGCAAAAAACCACCCATCTAATGGAGTGCATGGTGGTTTAAAGGGATATGGAGACATGAAATGTGTAAGATTAGCAGAAAATTTATCTTCTTGGGAAAAAAACCCCCAGTGTTAAGCCACAGTACTAAAACCTTGGGAAAAACTCTATGCTTGAAATAAAAGTCAAATGTAACTTTTTTAGGAAAGACAGAGAGGGTAGATAAGCAGAACAGTGTTATGCGGAGCCTTCAATACACCCTTGTTTGCCTCAGAGTTATTAGTAATAAGGGAAATATGGGACATTGAGCATTCACAGATCTCTTATGGTTCAATAACAAAACCAGTAGAATGTTCTGTAAGATACAAACCAGAGCAATAAGCACTCATCAGTAGTATATGGAAAAGAAATCATGTTATTAATGTCATCAGTCCAGGAAACCTTTCATGAAGGATTTGTGTGGGGCCCTATTGCTCTCCCATGATGTTTAAGAATAGAAATTACAAAGTGAAGAGAAAAAGTGCTTCTGCTAATATTTAGGGGCCTTGAGAAACCAGTAAACAATAATGCAGACAGGGAAGCTACACACCAAAAGCTCTTTTAATGATGGGATATGCCAACAGAATACAGTACTGTACCCTGGAAAGCAGAGGCTCTGTGAGGAATTAAAATTCGCAGCAGGGGAAACAACCTAATTAATGCCTCTGAGTGACACATATTACTCAAAAAGGACTGTTTGTACCCCGTAATCCGTGAAGTAAAAGTAATTTTATCCCTGTGTGAAACATAGGTGAGGCTAATATTGAGATACAGCATGCAGTTTTGGTGGCTGCATTTCTAGTGGTGTTTGGAATCCCCAAGAGAGCTCCAGTGATAACCACAGTACTTATTCTATTTTCTGGAGAAAACATCTTGCTGTTAAAAGCTTAATGCATATATCTGGTTAGCTTATTAAAAGGGAAGATTGAGGAGTGATTTGATTACAAAGTATAATGCCTTCACAAGGAGAAAACAGAGGGGAGTACATAGCCTTTTATTTAGTGAGAAAGGTGTAAGAAAATCTAAGAAATTGAATCAGATAAATTCTAATAGGAAATAAAGTACTAAGCACAGTAACACTCCAAAAGATTATTTCCTGAAGTAAACTGCTTAGAAAATCCATCATCTCCTAAACTCTCCTCATCCTTAAATCAAAGCAGCACAATTTGCTTTGAAGATGTGCTGTCAAAACACAAAGCCATTGGCTCCCGTAGAGTAGTATGTGGTATGTGATGCAGGTGATCAGTCTAGCTGACTGAGGAATAACTATGGCTTACACTACTACTTGTTGGAAATCCTTTGAATTCAGCAAATCATCACTTTCTAAACCCCTCAGTTTATATCTGCTCATTAGGTACTGAAAGAACTTTAACAAGTACCTAGCAGAAGCATCCCTCTGGCAGTGAGTGGGCTCCCTCCACACACAACCCATGGGTGGCATCCCGTCCCTCACCCGGTTCCTGAGGAAGCCATTCCTTAGAACTGCAGCAGTGCAGTCCTTGGACACCTCTTCAAATTGCTTCCTGTCCTTGGAGGAAAACAAGGTGTGAGACAAGGCTGTAAAAGAGCATGGTTGCACACTCTCCTGAACAGCAATGCCTTGCCACGCAAATGCCTTTGCAGTGAAAAGCAGGAGGAATCCGTCCCTTTAGAACGTGTGGTCTGACATTTGTGTGTGGTAAGAGACCAGGGTGCGTAGATAGGCAAACCTTGCAAAAGAGGCAGAAAATGTCAGAGGAGTAAAGACTAAATCAAAACTGAATGTGAATAGAAATGAATGCACTACATGAAAAGAGAGAAGGGAGTCAGAAGGCACATTGCTGGAAAGTGATGAGGTAGGATTGCTGCATATGGAAAAAGGGGCCCTTTCCAAGTTGAGCATCCTAACCAAAGCCACAATGCCTACTGAATTTCTGAAATTCAGGGTTGGGAATATGGCAGGAAAATTGATAACCTTTACTAAAAGAGTCTACAAGAATAAGCATTAAAAGACAATGTCAGTAGAAGCTAAAATTTTGATTTAAATATATGAAAATATAATTTTGCACAGAAATGCTAGACTTATAAATTGCTAAACACTGTGAATGAGAGCACAGTTCCACACAAGGATCAAAAAGAAAGGGAAATGCTTCATAAAATACATTCTATACATTATGGAGGAATAGCCTCATTATTACTGGAACAGCGAATGCTGCAAGATAGGGGTTCACCCATACAGTCACAAAAATGAAGCTAGCAATGAGATTGCTATTGCCATGATTCCTGTTGTTGTAGTTGTTACATGAGCAATAGCTCTGCTATTAAATCTCCAGAGCACAGAGGGAAGTTCTCGGCAGTGAGTAGTCAAGGTGGGCTGAATGGTGCATTCTGCCTGGTTCATTTTATATTTAGATTCACTGTAAGTTTATAGGGCAAAAGGATCATTCCATAAAAAGCCTGAAGCAAAGAGGAAATGAGAACGGAAAACCAGGTGCTGTGGAGACCCCTCCTGCCTCTTAAAACATCAATAAGCAGTTTGAAATAATTCTCGTGAGGCAATAAAAAAGTAAATAGTACCCATATCCACCAAAAGTTGCCCTGCTTATAAAAGCTAGGATGACTGCCATTCCTAATGCACATAGAGCTTCTGTGTTCAATTTCCATCTCTCAGTCAGTGTTTATCCCTCTGTTCCTCAGATCACTTTACTTTCTGGTCTGAGCTGCAAGGCACACTTCAGATGTCTAGGGCAAAATGTCAGTAATTTTTTTTGAGAAGTTGTGGGTTGCTTGCAAAGGCGAGGAGCTTGTACTTTCTGTAAAACTCCTCAGTGCATGCTTTCAAGGCTTCGCTAGTTTTTCGAGTAAGACTCCTAAACCTGTCAGCCATCACAAAGCAGCTGTTAGAACAAAACATTAGAGGCACCTGGAAATCTGTAAAAAATCAGTGAATCATTATCTATGATATTTGAGGAACTGAAACATCTGAAAATGTGACATGAATCATATTGCTCTTTGTCACCACCGTGACTCACTGTTTCCCGCTTGAAATAAGATGTTTTTTAACTTTCTTTCTTTTATAAATCTGGCACATGGGAAATATGCCTCAGGTAACTGGGATGATTTTTCCTGAAAAGAAGTGATCATTCCTACATAACGAAAACTCACACAGTGGCAAGAAAAGTTCCAAGGTCAAGATTCCTATAAGTATCAAGTTGTATAGTAATTTTTAAACATAACTTGAAGCACAAGTGTATACAGTGTCACCTCAGGGGATGAGATGCATGTGGCTTCAGAAATGATAAATAACAGGTGTGGAAAATCTCCTAAAATCTTGTTGACAGCTCTGAAAAAACTATCTGCTCCCAGGAGCCAAAGAGCTGACTGTTGCACCAACAATTTACAAATGTTATACTGAAACTTCCTTTAGATGTTAAAAGAGAGGGCGAAAGAGCATGTTTGAAAACATCCAAGAGCTCTAGGATGGGAATTCTGATGAGGGTTGAAATATGTTGGGGATTCACCTAGAGATAACCACTGGAGGTAGGAACAGGAGTCTGGATGCTCTAAAAAGCTTGTGTTTCTCAGTTCCAGGCAGTCTTTATAGAAGATTCTCCCTGGCTTGCACGCCAGTGCCACCATGCCATACTCCTTTCACTCCCTCTGTAGAAGTATTTTCTCGCCATGACTTTTTGTGAAAGGTGAGATTTATCTGGGAAAGAATTCAAGCAGAAATCTCAGGATAAAAACATCTCAGAGTTCTATAGGTTACTATGTACTTTGATAAATTCACTTTCTAAAATATTTCTTTTTTGGCTTTGAAAGCTTTTCTTAGATATTTTCTCCAATGATCACTTTAAAGGCTTCCTCTCCTTCTTTGTATTTACACTTCGCTTTGGTTTTCAGGCAGGACTGTTTGAACACAGTATTTTTTCATTAAGCTCTGCTATCCATTCCTAGATAGTGTTTTCTTTGGTACCTTGCCCTCCTTTCAATTTTCTCAAACTGAAAGCACCTTTCTCTTTCACACTCTTGTCTTTGATTTATAACATAATATTTCTGTATTTTCTCTTCAGAAAAGGTGTTTGCTGTTATCTAGGTCCCCTATTACTTATTGGAGGACATTATATCCCCAGAGGCCAAACAGAGCAGCACAAATTTATCTAGTATTTTTTTCCCCAGAAACAAAATGAAGTCTAAAGTCTCTACCAAGAACTATAAGAAACATTTTCTTTCTGGGATGTCATCCCAGAAATATACCCATTAAGAGTATATTTAATTTAGAAATAGGAAGAAGTGCCATGTAAATAGAATTAGCAGTGAGCTAATAACCTAATAAACCACTTCTCAAAGCTTGCGTCCTGATTAACAGCACTGCTCTACCAGGCTTGTATTATGAACTAAAATCTGGCACCAAGTGATATCTCGTTAGTTTGTTACTCAAGACCCAGGAACCCAGGGCAGGGGGATGATGCCTGTGGTCTTATTTTCTAGCAAGGGTGAGAGGTACTTGGTGTGTGGAGGCTGTTCCAGTACAGACAGGTGTTACACTGTGTTCTTGAGATTGCTGTGGAGGAAGTCAGTAAGTGCTCCCCAGCACACGGCCATAAACCCCACATGCATCCTGCCACACCAGCAGGGAGGCGAGCAGCTCTGGATGCTCTCAGGACACTTCTTTTCAGTTGCTGTGCGACAGACTGGATAGATATTTAACTCATGAGACTTTTGGGTTTTTTTCTGAAGGGCAGCAGGCTCCATCATTCACAGAACTCCCTATTTTTATTTTCTTTTTCAATTATGTCATTACATGTTATTTGATTAGGTTGTCATTCCATGCCATGGATTTGCTACCTCTATATCTGTTAGGAAACATTTTTAAAAGTTCATTAAAAAATGAAAAGGTGTAGTATAAATAGGAAACAAGAAAAGCCTCTTGAATCCCAACTTGCAAGATGTTTTAGTTAAATTTCAGTGTTTCAATGACAAGATGTGCACAATCCTTAAATGATAGGAGGTAGAACTTTTTCGGAAATCCTCATCTCCTTCAAGATGTTTGTTTATACATTTCTTTGAATGAACTTTTGGAAGATAATTTAACCTGACAGCCCTGTGTCAGATAAATTTGTAACATGAGCATCAGATGAAAGTATGTATAAACCTGGTTTACTGATTGAGAAAACACATAATTCGTATCAGCTTGCATTGCAAAGGATGGGCTATTTCGTGTGCCTTAATTGTAGAATACAAATAGACACTGAAATGACAATTTTTTTGATATTTTAACAAGCTCATTTTACCTTTGGGAAGATGTAAAGTCTGTATAGATGATTTTTTTCTGAAATAAATCTTATAAATGTCAAAGCAAATTAATTTTAAAAGTGTCTATCACAAAAAGACTAAAAAGATTGATCAGAGAGCCTTAAACTAAAGGTCTGAATGCTCATTATCAGCTCAGGTCTGCATGTGGCAGACTAAGAATTCTTCTTGTAAAAACTCTGAAAGTTTGTGAAATAGGTTTTCTGCCTTTATTTTAGGCTTTCACAATAGAAGTGATGATGTTATTATCCTCCCTCTGCAATTTAAATTTCATTTTTACTCATTTACTAAAACTGCTTGAACATTATCTCAACCTCTGCTGACATTTATGTCTTCTGAAAATAAAAGAACTTGAAAACAGACTTTTCTTCATCAGTGAGTAAGCACAATCTGACTATTTATGTGGAAAGCTGAGTTAAGTAAGCCCCAGGAGGACCTGAAATGTAGTTTAGTTTCTTCCACAAGCCATCTGCTGTCCCTATTTCTACAGAAAAGAAAACAGACTCCACCTTACGGCTGCGTTACGAAGAACTGCAGGCAATGAAACGCTGAGTCACTGTGGAAAAGGTTGGGTCATGCAGCCTGAGGTAACTGCTGCCAAATGCAACTTGAAGGTTGGGAGTAGGGAAGAAAGTTTCCTTTTAGGCAAATGGTTTCATAATTGTTCACAACAAGTTTTTTCTACACATTTTTTGTCTCCAGAATCCTATATCTGATCCGCAAGCGATGCTATGTCCGAAGTGTCAAGCAAAGCCAGGGATTCCTGTTATAACTGGGAGATCTGGATCTGAGAATTATTTTTGTCAGTGATATATTTTCCTGTGAATGGTCCGGAGCAATAAGATGGCTCAACTCATAAACAGAGATTAAAACTAGATTTAACAGGGGAAGGGGCTGGAATTCTAAGCACTCTGGAGAAACTAGGGGTTGCTGAGGCATAAGGAAGCAACAGGGAAACACCTGGGAATTGCCTCAAGGGAATTAGGAAGAACTCCTCTAAAAAAGAGTCTCACTATTCCTCCAACTGTTAGCAATTCCACTATTGCTTACCTGATTTTTCAGTTGTCCAAGGATAAAGTTTGACACATGATGGATGAGATAGAGTGCTTCGTAAGGAACTAAAGTGTTCCTTTCTTATTCAAGTCAAAGACTTTACTTCTTTTGTCCTTTAGCATCAGTTGCTCTAGTCACCTTTTCATTTTGTTCTTTCTAGACTGATGCCTGGGAAACTGTCAATGTTTGGATGTTTTAACATTATACAGAAAAAATATCAGCAAGAAACATTTTAAGGCAGAACCAGGTTTTGGCACCTTTCTGATATGCCTTACTTTTCCTATGTATCTAGGAAAGATTTCTTGTTGGAGAAAAAGAGGCCTTGTGTTGATGTATCTTTCCTCCATGTATCAGAATTTATTTTACTAGCATCACATGGGGATTTTGAGGTTCTTTTTTAGCAAACTTTCATGTTCCACACCACAACTTTAGAATAGACTTTCCTTTTCCCCTTTTATCCTAGCTTCACAGCTTGCTGCAAACATCACAAATGAATGGTCCTTCTAACTGTGAGTGGATATAGAACGACAGAATTAAAATTTATTATTTTGCAATGCAGGAGATCCATGCAGTACCTGGCACAAATGAGCTGAAATGGTGTGCTCTTGATTATTTATCCTTAAAACAAATCCTTACTGAAATAAATCACATTAACTGTGGTTCAAACATCAACATTAATTTCTTCCTAACCATGTCAAGTTATCTTCAGAATGAGTGACAGTAAAGTGGGAGTAGTCTCAGCCATAGTTTCCTTGGCAAACACATGAACACCTCACAGTATTACCATGAGGGCAGTGAGACAGTGGAACAAGCGTCCCAAAGAAGTTTTGGATGCCCAACCCTTGAAAGTATTCAAGGCCAGGTTGAATAGGGCCCAGAGTAACCCGGTCTGGTGGATGGTGCTCCTGCCCGTCGGAGGGTCAGAAGTGTGCCCAGGCAGCCAGGAGGGCCAACCATGTCCTGGGGTGCAGCAGTAACAGCATGGCTAGCCACGCAAAGGAGTGACTCTCCTGCTCTCCTCTGCACTGGTGCGGCCTCACCTTGAGTGCTGTGCAGTTTGGGCATTGCAATATTAGAGGGTTGCAAAGCTATTCTCTAACAGCTTTACAAAGTTATGATGTCCAAAGGAGTGCTACAAAAATGGTGAAGAGCCTTGAGGGGAAACCTTATGAGGAATGGCTGAAATCAGTTGGTCTGTTCAGCTTGGAGAAGAGGAGATGGGGAGACCTCACTGCAGTCTCAAACTTCCTCATGAGGGGAGGAGGAGGGGCAAGAACTGATCTCTTCTCTCTGGTGACCAGTGACAGGACCGAAGGGAATGGCCTGGAGCTGTGTCAGGGGAGGTTTAGATCAGATATTCAGAAAAGATTATTCACCCAGAGGGTGTTTGGGCACTTTTACAGGCTTCCCAGGGAAGTGGTCACCGCACCAAGCCTGACCCAGAGCTCAAGAAGTGTTTGGGCAACACTCTCAGGCACATGGTGTGACTCTGGAGGATGTTTTGTGCAGGGCCAGGAGTTGGATGTCCATGATGCTTGTGGGTGCCTTCCAACTCAGGATATTCTGTGATTCTATGATTCTAACTAGATGATCTTGAAAATCCCTTTGAACCCAAACCATTCTGTGATGATCATCCTCATTATCCTGCCAAAAGTGTTTTCAAAGGGCAGCTGAGGTGCCCATTGAGAACACTTATCATCATTACAATGTGCAGCAGCTAAATGAAGTCCACGTTGTCACTTCAGGTAAAATAAGGAATGGTTCTGGAGATCTTCCTTCAAGCCTGAGCCTTTACCACCTGGAGAATGAAGCATCATCAACTGTGTACTCTACAGCCAGCTCTGCACAGGTACAGAGAAACGCAGTTACCACACAGGAGTGGGGAAGATGCTAAATAGAAAAATGGTGAAATAGTTTCTCCTTGTTCAGAAAGCCTGCCTTTATGTTTTCAGAAGTGGACCAAGGCAGATGTGATATATCTCAGCCCACGCACCTTGGCCAGTTACTTTCCCTTCCTAATTCCCTCCTCAATTAGAGGGCTTTCAAGCAGTAGAGGAACTATTTCAAGCAACAGAGTATGTTGTGAGATGGGAACAGTCACTTAGGTTCCATTGCAACTTCTTCAATCATGAGTAGAAGAAGGATAACCCAGGTACCAAACAGAATCTGAGCCAAATATGGTCTTATGTCTCTTGTCCCAGGACTACAGCTGGCAAGTCACCAAAACTTTGCCTCTGTTTAAAATGGACATAATGATAATTCATAGCTGCTATTGTAAAAACTCAATATGTTGTCTGAGCACACCAAAAATATGCATGATGGAATCATATATGTTACATTTTTAAATAAAGTAGCTGTAACAATCTTTAGGAAAAAAGACAGTACATGTTGGTGGCAAAGAAGGAAGCTGAGGCACAACTTGTTCTGAGCAGGAAGGGTTTCTTGTCTGCCCTGCACTGTATCTAATTTTTTTAGTTATCTTTAAGGACATTTGCAGTGCCTGTGTGTCTCTATCTTTTCTCACTGTCTCTAGAAACTTTAATATCCTGGCCTGAGGATATAGCCCTGGATGAAACCAGAAACCTTAGGGAGCTAGTTGAAAACAGACTAAACAGGGAATTAGGTTTCCCAAGCACACATTTCCTTTTATTTAGCCACAAAAACCACTTTCAGTAGCTTCCCTGAATGCACATATAAACCTCTCTTCATTTAAGCTGGACACACGAGCCCGTAATCTGATTTGTTTAACTAACATTTGTAATGTTCCCTGTGACTTGCTATAGGACAAGATATAGAACCACTTCCTAGCCAGGGAAGGGATGAATTCCGGTAACTGAAGGAAGGAATTGGATGAGCAACATGCTGCCTCCAGGGAAAAAGACAAATAGGAACATTCCTGGTCCGCCTCTCAAAGGGGAACAAAGTATAACATCCCTGTTACAGTAGGTTTCCTTAGTCAAGCTCTTGGGATAAAGCTGAAAGATTAACCCCTCACCCACCCGCCTGCTGAGAAACCGCTCTGAAGTGTAAATTCTGTGCTACCCAGCCCCATTGCACAGTTATATTATGTTAAATTAATCATTCAGGGAAAGGACTAGAATCCAGCTTTCCTGAACTTCAGCTGATGTCTCTAATTTGTAAGACAAAAGACTGCTCTTTCCTCTGTAGTGAACATTTTTTCTCGTTACTTGTGAGCAGAGTGCTGAGAGTGCACCTGAGGATGCAGACCCATACTGGGGCTTAAGACTATTGTCAGGGGATGGAGCACAAACTGCTGGGGTTCTGTGGTGCAAGAGGATTACTACTGCTTAAGGTGGACAAGAACCCTCTCCTTCCCTTTTGAAGGTATGGGAAGTCTTTTCTCTCTTTTTAAAAAAAAGGATAACTCAGCCTTCAGTTTAGGTCTGAGGTCTAAGCACTGAACCCTGAGCAGTGGTAAGTACATCTCTATCTCAGAATAAAGTACAGAGATTAATAAGAAAGAATTTCTCTGGTTTGTGTATCTTTAGTTCCCATTTCTGTCTCTCTGTTACTTGCTGTGTACCTCATAGGAAGCCTTCACATTTGACCCTGAGCCCCATGCAGTGCCAAAGGCACTCTTATGGTCTGCTGCATGTCAAATGCAAATATTCAAACCCTCAAGATGACCAGTTAGGGAGTTTCTCCCCCCTTGCAGAAGAGTTCTCCCTCCATCTTTGGTGAACATGTACTTCCATCTACAGAGCCGATATGGAAGATTCTGCCCTATTACAAACCAGCAAGCACACTATGTGTATTCCACAGGACATACATCAGTGTTTCTGAGAGCAGTATTAGGTCCAAAGGGCTTTACATAACTTTCCTTGCAATTGGGAAAGCATAAAAATTAAATGAAATTACATATGTGCAACATGAGAATGCAGAGGCAGCAATCATTCATGCATTGGAAAGTGGTCAAAAGAGGTTGTTCTCATTTTCTTCCCACATGCCGTTTCCAAACACAATTGCAAGTACTGAAGTCCTTGCTGTAAAGAGCCTGGCACAAGCTGAAGTCAGATAAATCAGAAGATGTTAGATTATTTCTTTTTCTCCTCCACCTGCAATGGTAAAACCTAAGTGATGCTCAGGTCCTTCAGGCACAACCCTGATACTGTTTTAAATTGCGTTATCAGATGACATAAGCATAATGATACTGACTCTTCCTGTCTATAGTATTTGCACTCCATTAATGCCTGAACATGCAGCAGTTTCAATCTAGTGAGAGATCCTGCCTGAGAAATTTGCAGTTTAAATAAGCAAAGATGGAAGAGCTATTTCAAGAGACCTTGCTGAGGGATTAAAGGATGTCAGACTTTCTGGCAGGAAGCCTGTGGGAGGTCAGGGAACCGACCTGAGGGCTGCAAACCCCCAGCAGCATCAGTCTCCAAATTGTTCTTTACCTGGCAGCTGCCTGCCAGAGAGACGTGGTGGTTGCTAAATGAAAAGCAGACGGAGTTAAGTTTAGTTAAAGTAGACAGTCATAACAACAAAGAGCTCTCATCTAATCACCCAGCAGTAGTAGGGCTGAAAATGTAATCAAGTTGTTTTCTATAAATCATTTTCACAAGATAAGAGGCCTGGCTATACAGCATGGCTCACTAAGTATTTACACTGTAAACTTTCCTGCCCTCAGCACCACCCCTTTGCTCTGAATTATTGCTTTAATGAATTTAATCATGAAATGTAACAGTTGGATAATAAGAACCCTGTAAACTTCCCCCTCCTTTCCTTTTAAATTAAATTATATACTGGTAGTAAAAACATGATTATTCGAAGGTTGTGTTTATGAGAATTCTTGCCCTCTGAGGAGGGTGATGTGGAAAAAAAAAAGAATTAAAGTTTTTACTTACAAGAGAAAACAGCTTGTGGAAATAATTACACAACTTGTGAGCCCTGCACAGCATCTGTATTTAACAGTGTTATACTCAAGCCTTTAGAAACTGGCAAATAGTCTGTCTTTCAGACAGTTGAATATATAAAGTGTCTCAGTAATGGCACTAATTTACTAATATATTGCCAAGATAAAGTGATTGAATCTTCTGAAGAGGAGGGGGAGGACGCTGATAATGTCTATTGTAATGAGGAACAATAATGGGCATAAAAGTTTATATGCAAACTGCACAGGTCACCGAACAGCAACAGCAGAGAAGCAGTAAAAGGGAAATTCAATCGTGTTCTGCTGGAGCTCGCAGCATGCACTGAACCTCCTCATTAGGTGGGTTCACAGTCCTCCAAATGGGAAAGGTCACTAGCGGATGGGAGAGTCGGGGAACAGAGCTTTGCTGCTTCAGCTGCACCTCAGCCTGTTTCCGGCTCACATTCAGACAGCTCTGCGAGTTTCCTCTGACTGGGGTTTTTAAAGATTTTCAAGATTAACATATTTTGGTTTACAGTCCATGTTCCCATTTACTTCTAGGTTCTTACAGGCTGGCCACACCAACATCTTTTCCTGCAGCCCCAATCCCTTACACTGAAGTAAATTGAAAAGAATGATTCACTCCAATATTAAATAAACTCCTGTCCACTCGGGTCACTGCCGTGGCCTCTGGAGGATTTAAAGTAAATAAAGGATTTGGATGACAGTGCATTTTTTACTTACTTTGTTTAAAGTTATGCATTGTTTTTCCGGAGAGACAAAGCACTTTCCCCTATTTCGGGTTCTTGCCTTTCAGTGATGCTGGAAAATGGTGATGTTTGCCAGACTGGCCTGTTTCCTGCTGCCAACATCTTCCTGACAATGTTTGAATGACTACAGGGACGGACAGGGCCCAGAGCTGCCCTGCAAGCTCAGGTCTATCAGAAGACAGATACAGGGTTGGTACTTATATGAGCTCTCTCAGACGAGTTTTTCTTTCTAACTCACACGCTAATTTTGATTATACAACTGGCTGCATGGAGCCCTTCAAGCATTGGCAGCAGAAGCAGAACAGCAAAAGAAAGAGAGCTATTTTAACAGTGTATTTTCTGAGAATTTAGATGCTTGCCTCATTTGGTATCTAACATCTTGTGCCTGTTTAAATAGTTGATTTGAAAATAATATCTAAAAAGTCTTTGTTGAACCCATTAAAAAAACCCTGCAGTAGTGAAATTCAGCCATTCAATAATGAATATAGCCTCATTTGGTGCAGTAGTTTCTATTTTCCTCTCCTACAGTTTGAAATCTGACTATGCTGAAGCAAACAAACAGCAGATGGGATTGTAACAGGGCTTTTAAAATAATGAATATCCGTAATTCTGCACTAAGACTCAGCCTCTGCCCTTGGATGGCATCTAGGGTGCTGGTAATGCCACTAACAAAATAAGGCAGATTGCTGTTTTTCTCACACGCAAGTGAAATACTGTGGGAAGACAATTAGGGAGCAGAACAGAAAGCACCTTGAACCTTGAGAGTGACGTGGATGTTCTGACCCTGGTGGGGCAGAAACCATGGGAGAAGTAAACAGACCCTGAGGACAAAGGAGAATGGACTGGAGAAGGAACACTGGGCTTCACCAGCGTTGCACAAGAGGAGATTAATGAAGATTGCGCTTACCTGCAATTATTCAATGTTAGGTTGCTAAGGAGAAGTAGAGACAAGAGAAGGGGTAGGAGAAAATTCCTCCCCCTGTCCCAAGGATATATAACCATGACTGTAGAGAAAATAAATGGCTTGTACTTGCATCAAGCTAAGTCCCGTCTCTCAATCACCATCAAAATACCATCAGCACAGTGTGCAGGAGTGTGCTGATGCTCTGTATCAAGGGCACGCGTTTGAGATGGAGGAGAGGGGGAGAAAGGAAAGCTGCATGAAGACATCAGCACAGTGCTGGGCCAGAGCTGTAAATCCTGGGGACGAGGTTTATGAGCTGTGGGGCTCCATGGTGTGTTACACACTCCCAAGGCTCTGGGGCATCCCATGGAGGGGCCTGAGAGAGGTCTTGAGTTAGCTATGAGCACAGAAAGAGTAAGCCTGCCTCTGTCCAAAGTCTAACGAGTCTCTGTCATCCCACCAAGACGAAAAGAAGGAAATTTTAATAGATACATCAAAGTCCAGTTCACGCAAGCATCCCCCTGGGATATCAGACCAGCTGTGAGAAACACTTCCCACAATCAATCATATAGGGCTTTGCTCCCTCCTCACAGGGCTGCTTGTAGATTTTATCCCAGGGGTATTTCATATGAAAGCTGCATTGTTCAAGCCAGCCAAAGCCAGGCTCTTCTCCCCAGTCCTCCAGGCCCATAATACCTGGGTGAGTCTCCCCCAGGCACCCTCTGAGTGACCTCCTGGGTCTTGCCTTCTTGCTGCTTCTGGCTTGCAACTCCCCAGCTGCCTGAACCTAAGTAGTACAGAGCACCTGTGCCTGGGCACCCAGCAGCCCTTGGGACACTGGATCAAGCCCCTTCATGCCTGTACCTCCAGGGATGAGCCCATGGTGGGGTCTATGGGGCTGTCTTCCCAGGACCAGAAAATTGTCTGAATAAACAAGGAAACAACAAACTGTCCAAGGTGACTTTGCAGG
This sequence comes from Dryoscopus gambensis, assembly GCA_013389985.1. Lineage (NCBI taxonomy): Eukaryota > Metazoa > Chordata > Aves > Passeriformes > Malaconotidae > Dryoscopus > Dryoscopus gambensis. The sequence continues at coordinate 18,847 of WEIT01017767.1, forward strand.
TTTGCAGACATACCTGCCTTCCCCCAGGGGGAATTTAAACTATTACACTCGGCAAACTGGGTTGCTCAGCTGAAAATTGTCTGTGACCGTGTTAAGGCTGGCAGCTAAAATAGAGGGAATGTATCTCCCTGCATTATTAGAAGTAACAGACTACTTTGGATTTTTTTTTAATTTACTTTTACTATTTCCTTTGCAAATTGCTAGGCACTTCTAAACACAAACCAGTTTTGCCCTTTCAACTTTCCTTACATTACAGCCCAGCTAACTCCATTAGCAAATAAAGTAAATAGCCAGAGCACTCATGAAAGTCTAAATTCCCCGAAGGTAATAACTGTATAAAACACATGGGAGTTGTTATTTCAAGGCAAGGAAATGGAAAGCTTTTAGTTTATCATTAAGCTGGCTTAGTATTTTGGTAGACCTTGGCACTATTTATTAACAATTTATAAAGTCAGACTGGGGTGAGTCTACGTAAGTGATACATATTTTTGTAGTGAGATGCGGGACTTGTGCTATTTGTCCTGAAAGCCATGTAAACAGTGCTTAATAAGCTCTGACTTGGCTTTTCCCATTAAACAGCTTGCCTGTGTGGAGTGAACTCAAGTCACTGCAAGTTCCTGCAAGAATTACCCTTCAGTGCAGTACTGATATCAGGAAGCATCTTTCCAGGCTGCCATTACTTCAGAATTCAATATTTAGAAACGATACCAGCATGAGGAGCCCTTGAACTCTCACGAAAGGATTGGAAGATGTTATATCCTTATTCAGGAAAGGGCAGGGATGAATAAGAGTGAAAAACACCCAATAAAGGAGAAGAACAAGACAAGACACTGTCATGGATGTGGGAACCTAGGTTCATCAGCTTGCAGCACAAGGCCATGCATGTTCCATCTTTTGCCTGACATATTTTCTAGCTCTAGCCTGACTTTTCTGGTCCCATCTTTTAGTCCTTCTAGTCTTTGTTCACTTGAATGCTCTCTTTTGTCAGTTCCTGTGTTGCAATGGTTAGACCAAGCCTATATTAGTTCTTTTAAGGTATTTGCAATGCTCAGCAAAACTGTGAAAGTGTAGCAATAAAAAAACTCAGGTACTAACTTCTGGCACCAGTTAGTAAGATTGGGGCTCTCAATTAGAAAATCTCTGCTCATGAGATGCCCACCTGAGGCCTCATTCACTCTGTTGTATACGTGTACCACCTCAGGGGAGGACACTGGGCAGACAGCAAGATGTGCACAGTGGTTTTCTTCTGATATTCCTGCAGAGCTCATGGGCTTTCTATAAGCAGCCACAAATTGACTGGCATTGCTCAAAAAATCCACCAATTTGCAAACGCTGACAACACTAAGTTTCTAGCAGTGTAGATCGTTACATTAATATTATTTAAGGTACAACCAGACTGTCATTTTTTAAGGTAGATTCTTAACAGCTCACCATTTGCTACTCACTAAACTCCTCTGAGAGTCTAAGGGCATCCTAGCTCTTTGATACTTTGGGCATTCACCCATTTGTGGCATCATGCAGTATCAGAGGCTCTGGGCTTAATTCTGTAGGCAGCCTTTGTCAGTTTTCCTGTCTGGAGTGCATGCTGCTGAGACCAGTGCCATCATCCAGAGAATGTGGGGTGGAATTAACTTTTTGTAGAACCTTTTTTTTTTGTGGATATTGCCAATTTGCTCACATCTTGATTTTGGAGGAACAAGAGCCCTGGGAATGGATGCATTGGTAGCAGGCCTGAGAGACAATATGTAAAGTTATTCTGGGATTACAGAGACATTAAACTGAAACAAGGCAAATCAACAGCCCATAAATTTCCTGTTTCAGATTATTTAGTTTCTTATGCTTTCCCCTCTGTGGGTAGTGGGACTGTTCAAGCCTGGGATGACAAATATGAACAGCAATTAGTGGAATATGTTGCCTGTTAACTTTGATACAGCCTCTGTTATGAAGCACACTCTTCATATATGAGGAAAAAATAATGATTTAGTATCTTTTGTGTGCCAGCGTTCCTGCAGTAATCCATTTCAGAAACAAAAATGGAAGTGGCATAAATAGAAAGAGGAAAAGCCCAACCTTCTTTGTTCTTGCCTTCCAATGGGGCACCAGAAAGGCAGGAGTTCTCACTATATATATGTTTAGGTGTAATATGAAAATTTTCTTCCTATTAGACACTTTTATTTTAAAAATCTATTTTTAGAAATGTATTTCAAATTTGAATTGCAGGTAGAATTAAAAAAAATTAATATTGAAGGTTCATTACATTACTCATTGCCCATTTCTCTCTGATGAATGCTCAAGGAACCAGGGTGATTAATTCAGATGTAGAGATATGCGTTGTAACTCACAGGCTTTCCACCTTCCAGTGAAATGGAAAAGACTGGAACGAGTTACTGAAAGCAGAATGTCTTCTGCTGTTCTCTGTTACTGACTGAACCAAGACTGTTCCACCAGGGCCTTCTGCTCACACTGAGAATTGGTGTGGTTTTGTTCATTCTTCTCTCTTTTTAGGAATCCAATTTGTAAAATAAGTCTCAGTTTGCTTGTAAACAGGTTTATTTATGTTTTTATTGATACCTTCTATCAGATTGTACTCCCCTTATGGAACAGAAATACAATTTCTTTTCCAATCTGCTGTGCTAAACAGACTTTTTTCCTTTCCTTTATTAATTCAAGGTCCGGTCTAGATCCAGACATCTGTTTTCAACATCATATTTTGTGTAATGCTTCTCAGATTACACTCTGTGGCAGCAAGAGTGGGTGGGACATGAACACTTTACAGAGTATTTAAAGAATCAGTTGCATCTTGCTTGCACGTTGCTACAGCCAAGTTCCCAGAAATCTGTCCATTTCCAGCTTAAGGACCAGAAACCACTTCCTCTGGAAGTGTTTGAAATATGGGTTACTTTGGTACTTTGCTCTTTGCTGCAAGTGTTTTTCTGATAAAATATCACAGGCTTTCCACGAATGCACCCAGACTAATGAACCCAAAGCTTTCTTTAGTTCAGAAGCTCTATTATCATGATTGCTTCATGGTTTTATATCTTTGGACAAAAAATATCTAATTTAGTATTCACAGCAGATAAATAGCTATGGCTCTGTGTCTGATTGTGTTGTCAGCCAATATGACATGCATACTTTTGGGTACAGATATGGCACACAAAAAGGCCATCACCTTCCTCTTTGCTCCCCCTCCACCAGTAAATACAAGAGTGACTAGCTAAACCACGCTAATACTGGATTCTCTAAGTGCTCTAGTGTTTGGGAATAATACTGTGGTGTTCTAAACCCCATCAGAAAGAATACTAAGCCTCACATTAAAAGCCTGAAAAGGAACTTAATCTGGATAAAAAATTCAACCCAAACTCGACTTGATTTCTTTGTTATACAAATTATACCATTTTCTCTTGACCTGCAGTCTTCTCTCCTGGCCTTCAGAGCAGCCACCTGCAGTTCTGCCTCCAGCCTGCCTCCCTGCTCTGTGGGGCTGGGCATGATCCCTTCACCATGGCCCTTCTGCAGCAGAGAGCTGCACACTGTCCTGCACTCATTTGGCGTTCATGCACCCCAGTTCTCCAGCTGTGAGGGTCACATCACATCACATCATGATATTTCTATGTATAAGGAGAAGGTAATGCTTCTGAAGCTTGTTGCACAAAAGAGGGAAAGGATACAAGCCTCAGTGCAGTTTAGCAACACAAATATCTTATAGAGCCTTTATCAGGACACAGAAACCCTGCCAGGCAGACTCTGACTTACAATCCCCCTTTCCCATCCTGACATTTCTAGCTTGGCCAGAGCAGTCATGAAATAATTATGAAGGGCAGAAGGATTGCTGTAAGAATTGATCTATATTTACATGAAATCCTGTTGCAGAAGAGGAGGTTTTTCAGATTAGAAATCAACTGTACTTACAGTGAAACAAAATCATTTATTATTTAACCTGGGGATGGCAGAGGGGAAGAAAGTTAAAAATTGTTATTTAGCTCTAAGCTAAGAAAAATATGTACTAATATTGAACTTTATTTTCTCCTCTGCTGCATCTTCCCCCACTGACCACTTTTTTTTGACCTGCCTGTTCTGATGTCAAATCTTTTTCTTCCTGTCCTATAATAACACTAACAAGAACTTAATGAGAAAACCCCCCTTGCTGCACTGTATGCATTAATATATTATACATACACTCTACATACAATAGTACATTATATAGCCATTATATGCAATAATAATTTAGTGGTCTTCAAGGTTTATAAAAATGCCAGCTTCCATGTCCTCATTGGCAGCAGTATCTTTTCTATAAAATGTTATGATGCTGTTTGCAGCATCTATTTGGTCCTAGGAAGGAAGAAGGAGAAACGGACACTCAACAGCTTTTCAGGCAGAGTCTCCAGCTGCCAATGATACAAGACATCATCACCTTTGGGACAGTAAAGATAGGAAAATATCCTCTCTGTGGTGTTTGTGGGCAGTTGTGCAGATGTCTGACTGCTCTATTCTGCTTCAGTCTCAGGTAGATACCTTTCACACCCTCCACTAATCAATACTTATCACAAATGCCATCTGCCAGATGCACAGATTACACAGCAGGTAGAGCACTTTCATCAGTGCTGGCTGAAGTGACACACACCACTCGTGCCTCTGGAAATTAGGCTGCTCAACACCCAGCGTTTCCCCAGAGCACAGTGAAACCCTGGGACTTGCTGCAGTAGCTGCCATGTGGTGTTTTGGGCTTCTTGCCAGCATCAAAGGAGCGACCTGGCTTCCCAGAATCTTTCCAAGCTTTTGTAGCAGAGGTGTCCTCCGATAGTATCTGGTGCTGCTCAGATATGCCACTGACAGAAATATAAACGGGTATAATGGCATTTTTGGGACAGGCCTCCTTTTCCATTCAAGGTGCAGAAGAGCTGTCTGCAAACAGAGTATTCAAAGTTCCTAAATCTGCAACCTGACCTAAGAATAGCCTGTGTGACATCCCCTCTTAAAGAACTGCTTACGCCTTAAAACAATAAATATCATTTACGAATATGTTTGAGAGTAGAATTCATAAAGTTCATCCAAAGTCCTTTCAACCTTCAGCTTTTCATTTTTACCAATTTTACAAGACATTTATATTCCTGCACATTCTGCAGAGAGATAAGAATTTTTTGTTACGTGCTGTAATTTACAGGATCATTGTTCAACACACCAGTGTTTCCATAATTGTGAGAGTCCAGAATTTCTTATTTAAAGGTTTAATAACTTCATTTACTATGATACTCAAATTTTACAGTGCACATTATATGCAACTTTGAAGCACTGCATAAAATATTTATACCATGCCTAGATGTGGAAGCTACATTTGTGATTACATTTTTATTCCTGTTAATTATAAATCAAACATGCAGGGGTGATTGCTTTTTTTGTTCTCTTGGCAAGAATATTTGCAATAAAACTATCTTTGTGCAGACTCCTTCTGACAGCTCACCAGCACATCAAACTCCAAATTATGAAGAAAATTCCCATATAAAATGTACAAGATAATATATTCTGTGGAAGTTTTCAAGGTCTCCTTCAGGCCTACCACTTGACTTTGGCTTTGCATAAATTGTACATCTCCATCTGAGTGCTGTTCATGACAGACAATGGCACCATAACTCTTTATCAGTACTCTTCTGGATCACCCCATTTTCCTGCTAGAGGCTGTCTGCAGCTCAGTCATCAGCAATACTGCCTGTGTTCATGCAATGATTCACCGACACAGGCAGCAAACTTTTGGGTGAAGGCTGTGACGGCGGTCCACTGAAAACTAACCTACTTGCTTTGAAAAAAAAAGGTAGGGATTGCGAAAACCTCATGTTGAACTCTGACTCTCATTCTGCCAGCCCTGACAGCTCAAACCCAGCCATTCCATCTCTTTCTGAAAGTATCTGAGGGACATTTAGCCCTGTTAACACATATAAATCATTTTGTTTTGCTATCCTACAAGTTTAGAGTGGTACATTTGTGCAGCTTTACAGTCTGTTCTCCAGTTATGACTGATTCAACCTAACAGAACTGCAAACTGCTCTATAAATTATAGAGAATGACATCTGTGGTAAGGCTGCTGTACTTGTTGTAAGTAAGTCTGCTGAATTCTTCTGCACTGGCTTCAGTCCTATTTCTCCTTGCTGTAACTGCATACTCTCCATCTTCACACTTTTACAGCTGCAGAAGAAATTGTTTAGTCAAATTTTATTTTTTTTAATAAACTTGTACAAATGGACCACCCTCTACTCACTGGTGCTGAATAGCAGATACATAATTAATGTGACAGTGCAAAAAGTCTTGACAGTACATGTATGTAGGACTGTCATAATTTTATATACCATTAACACTTCAGCTGAAATTCTCATGTCTTAGAGGCCAGCTTAAAACTGTGTTCTTTGTGAGTTTGAATGTCCTATTGTTTTAGGACATAATTGTTTTAGAAAAATAAACTCCTAAGATGAATTTCTAATGAGAGTTTCCATTTAATTAAATGAATTTTTTTCCTAACTGGAATTTTTTAGTAACTCATTTAATTACCGATACAGATCTCATTTCTTTTTTTTTTTTAGTAGCAAATTCCACAAACATATTGATTAAAAAAATTCAATTAATAATTTTTACACACTAATCATTCATCAGCAATTCATTAGAGGTGTTTGCTACTTCAAAATCAAGTTAGCAGTTGCTTTGATTAGAAACATGAGCTTCTGTACCATAAAATGATAAAATGTTTCTGAGCTTTGATAGGACAAGCCACATTCCTAATATCATGTGTCATAAACAGATGTCAAATAAAAATCTCATTAGTGTTGAAGTGAGATCTTGATGGATTTTTTCCCCCTAAATACTATTTTAGTGTTACTATAGGCTAGAGAAAGGGCAGTAAATATGTGTATCATTCAAATACATTCAAAAAGATGAAATTCCACTTTTTATCCTTTTCTGGCTAAAGACTAACAGCCTTGCAGAGCAGACATCATCGCTAACAAAAACCAAGAAAACCCCAACTCCAGTCAACATTGATACAATGAGAACTATTTGGACAATCCAAAGAGCAGTCACTAGTGAAACCAGCTCGTGATGTAACTACAGTTTCCCCTCCTTCCACTACAGTTTTAGGCTGAGATTTCTAGAGTCCTAAATGACTATGCAAATGGGAATACCAGACTCACTGTAAGCATTTGACCAAAATTTTCTAAGGCAAATCAATGATTCAGGCTGTACTGCTTTTCAGCTTGTTTTAGGAATGGGTTTTGGTCAGGCTCTGAGACAGGATGTATTGACAAAATTCATTGAACCAACTTCGTTCTTCTCAGTCTCTGAAATAATGAGTTGGTGTTGGACTGCAGATTTATGAGCAAGTAGCTGTTAGGCAGGTATGGCTTCAACAGAGTATAAGCATTCATTCCTTTAGACGGAAAAAAGCCCCCAAAACTCAACAATAAACAGTCTGTATAAAAAGAAAGGAAAGAATAAACAACCATGGATTAAAATCCTCCTCAAACTCCCCTTAAAAGCATGATGTGTGGTACTGTTTGATCACCAATAAAAGCAATAAAATGCAGCATTAACAGAGTTTTGAGTCCTCAATCCCAAGTTCAATATTAAAGATTTATTTTTATGGAAAAATCTAGGTGTTACTTCTTGATTTGTTAAGTCAGTATTCTTACAGACAAAACTACTCAGGAAAAAAAGAGACAAATGAAAAACTCATGCTTGAAAGGTTGTTTTGAAGCGTCAAACCAAGGAAACTTGCAGGTGAGGTAATCCCAGCTATGTGTTCAAGGAGTGCACCACACAATCAGAATTGAAAGGGTCCAGGAGGACCCCAGGGTGCTTGTTCTTGTCCCCTGGTAATGGTTTTCATTAGGTCTCCCTATCCAGATAGGCTGGGAGACAGACCTCCAAGCCTTCCCCAAGGCTTTCCCCTTCCCCTTCCTACCTCTGTCTATGCTGAGCAGTGCCATGTCCCAGGAGAGCATCTTAATAATGTGGATCTTACTGGGGAAGGGGGCAGAGAAGTGTTTTAGAGCAAAAAATAAAGTTAGCCCTATCCAGGAGGTGTTTCCTAGCTGCTGTGCTGTTGCTCAGCAGGGGCAGAGCTCACCTCCAGAGAGTGTAAAACCTCTGAGGTCAGAGTTATGCAGTTAAGTAGAGCAATGAATCAAGAATGTATTCTGTACCCGGTAAACAAAAAAGACTATGAAAACTGACTTCACTGCAGTTAAAAACGACTCTTTATAATGCAGAATTGTCTTTGCATTTCTTTCAGTTGGGAGTTTCTGCATCTATGCCGTGAAAGGTCAGGATCATGACAACAACATGGGCCTTTACCCTCTGCTCATGTCCCCAGCTACTGCCTGTCCCTATCTGCCACATTTATAATGCTGAGAAAAGGTGCAAGTGTTCTTACACAGCTGAAGGAAGAGCGTTAGCTACAGAAAATGAGGCATTTTGCACGGTGGTTGCATATTATCTTGGGGATTAAATGCTTGAAGGGAAACTTGTACCCCAGGTGTCTCTGGGTGGGTAGAGAAATGACAACCACAGTTGTAGTGGGTTCCAAGTGCATGTCATTCTAAGAAAACAGACGTGAGTATTGTGACAGCTGCAGCACTGGAAAGCAAGGAAATCTACAGTCAGGGTGACTACTGGAACTTCTACTCTCCCTTGCAGAGAAGAAAGTCTTTTCTTACGACAATTAATTCTTGGATTTCTAAATAATAACTATATTACAGAAGAGAACAAAAAAAAAGTCTCTTCAATGATTAAGTAATTAACATTTAAAATATTGAGGGAAACAATAGAAGAATAGATTTCTGAGTCAGTTTTGACGGCAATTATTCTGGTGGGAAAAGGAGGTGGATTCTCAGCTTTCAGACAAGCTCCACTTGGGATTTCAGTGTGACTGTTCCTGGTCCTGCACAATGGACAGCAAAAGACAGAGTTCCAAAAAAGCCCTCTAAAGGAATGGTGAGCAGGCTTTGTTTTTAATTGCAAATTCATATATTTAAGCTTCTTCTTTTAGTAAGGCGAGTTGTACAATCAAAAAGTCTTTGTGCTATCTAGAAAAGGCTAAGTTTCCTAAAGGAGGTTAATGTTAGTGAGGAGAAGACTCACCAGCACGATTCCGAGCTATGCCCCTGCTCTGCCCCCACCCCAGGCCTCCATGGGTGTTTTCCACGGGACAGCTCTGGGGCACAGCATCCATTCACGGCACAGAAGGACAACGTGGAGTCCAAGCAGAGAAGGATTTGAAGACCATCTGTTCTGCTAAGACTTGAATAAAAGCACAACAGAGAGCAACCACCAAAATAATCCCAAACTAAGTCAATCAAAGTCTCTTGACCTTGTAAGAGGTGAGATATGTACAAAGGGATAAAATCAGACCTTACTGGTACTTATCATCTACCAATTTCTTTGCCAACAGGGTAATTTTGCCAGCCATTTCTGAATTTATCATGAGTGTAAAGTGCTGGACCATATTCCTTTCATGGGAACAGTTTGCTCTCCCTAGCGCTGGCTGTCACATTTTGGCTAAGCTGTATCTTCTAACTCCCTTTCAGAAAGCTAAAGCCCTAGCAACAGCCATTAAAGAAATGCGTGTCAGCAGTTGAAAAAGGGAGGACACATGTGAGCTCTTTGGCTCATATTTAGGAATCGCTTCAGCCCCAAAAGCTTCTTGTTATCCTACCCAGTGAGTCTGACCTCCTGCCACCCTGGTCAGCACACCATGTCCTTTCCTCCAGTGCATCCATCCTCTTTTACGTGAAACAAGGATCTGCAGTGCCAGTGCTCTGCAGCATCACAGGGACTGTACAGCCACAGCTGCTCATCTCTGCAGCCCCCCACGCGCCTCCTGGAGTCTGCATTCCAGACCCACTGAAAAGAAGGCTGAGATAAAACAATATCTGTGAGAACAGACAGGATGTAGAGGTTGATGCAACTTGTATGACTGTAAACACAGGAGTCTATTTTTCACACATTGCGCAGAACAAATCCCTGAAAGGCAATGAAAACAAACACCTCCAAATAACATTTTTGTTCTGTGTGGAAACATCTCCATTGCAGCTAATTTGATATATGAAACCATCAGCAATAAATATATTTTTTTTCAAAGGAAGAGCTTTTCGGGTTAATGGAGTTTTGTCTGCAAACTCAGAAAAAAGAGGCAGAGACCTCCTGATACTTTTCCCCAGCACAGTATTCAGTGCTTATTAGTAAACCAAAATTAGTTGCCCTATGATTTTGCCTTTTCCATTACTTCACCTCGGAGGACAGCACCCCCTGGATTTTTCTGCAGCACCTCGTTTTCCTACAGTACTGATGGATCAGACAGCAGTGATGAAGACTGAACAGAGGATAAACTGGAATGCCTGTCCTTACAAGGACCTTGACACTCCCATTAAAAGCAGTGGCCTGCTCTAATACAGGTCATATCATCATACTCTTCTGAGTTTTGCGTCTGCTGCCTGTGCCTGTTCCTTCATCTATGAATAAAATTCATTTTCCACTGCAAAGTCTGAGAAGCAGAAATGGACGTAAGAGCTTTGCAGTGGAAAAGGAATCTTATTCATAGGTGATTGAATTATCCAAGTAAAATGCTAAGTTAGTGTTTGGTGATCTACCTGAAATCATGCAGCCAGTACCATTCCTATGAAACAGAGGATCTGAGAGGGCAGCAGCAGACGGACGCTCTAGGGAAGGAACAGCCTCTGCTGTCTATGTGTGGCACCTTGTTGCACAGAGGAATAACACCCCTTCTGAGAATGGACTTTCTAATAACAGTAATGGCCTATTTCAGCTTGCCCTTATAAAGAAGAGGCATTGCTTTAATGGAAGATACTCGTCAACGTCTGTTTATCCTCTGGAAATTTACCTGAGGCAACAAGGTTCCTTGATGCTTATCATGAGCTTCCCTTTTGTAGCACAGTGCAAGTTATTGACACCCATAATCCTAATACAGCAGTTTCAGAATTACTCCAGGGCTATTAATTTTTTTAATGAAGAAGGCAGAGTATACAAGAAGTTTTACCACTAGAATTTGAAAGTTCTGCTCCAGTCTATTCAAAGTTAATTGAAAAAAAACCCCAGAAACTGAGGAGGAACTGGCTGGGCCATCTAATCCTCTATTGTCACTGTCTAGACTCAAGAATTGCTGTCCACCACGTGTTACCAGAATGTAAATTGCATATCTGGAAAAGCAAATGAAATCTCAAAATACGTGAGTTTCCAAAAGATGCCATGAGAAAAATGGAAGGAAACTGATTAACTGCAGAAGTCTCAAAATGCAAAGCTCTCCTCTAATGAAAAAAAAAAAAAATCAGTTCTTTTTGTCCTTTTATACTGCATGGCATTAATAAACTCCAAGAAACTGTTGGGGAGGGGGAACTAATGGACATGCACACGCAGCTTCAAGCTTACCTTTCTGTAAAATAATGAATTGCTTTAAATCCATCCCCTACACCATGACCCAGCTACCCAGTAACAAGGTAGAGGACTGAGTGGGTTTCCAGTGCTTGATTGCTTCTTAATCATATTCTGTGCACAAAATGCCTTCAGAAATCTATTTTACTTTGTATTGTATTCTCTGTTCAGAATGAAAATTCATTCAGCATCAAATTAGTACCTTAGCAAATCAGAGTCACAAAGCCCCCTGAATATAACAGTGCAGACATACAAAGCAAAAAACCAATCATATTTTGAATGTTAAGTCCTTCATACAAATCTGGAACAAAAAGTCATTCATTATGTTGTTTCAGAAGAACAAGTAGAAATGTACCTTTTTAGGTTACTAATATTTGCAAAGAGAAAAAAAATCCTCTGTTTGTATGGTTACAGTTTTAGCTCTTAATCTGTGGCTTTTCCAGTTGTATTTCAAGAACAAAAATGAAGCATCAATCATCTGGCTGTTAGCTACGGAAATCTTCCCCAAATTAAACAATAAGTGACATACATCTCATATGTGTAAATGTATGCAAGACACCAGATGATTTAGAAGTGCTATTTTTCACAATATATCCATTCAAACAGTATTTCCTAAGTATTATTGAGTGGTATTAATTTGCTTAAGAACTTGACTTCCCTCAAGATCATCATAAAAAGCATAATTTCTGTTGCAAAAGGCATTGCACACCATTAGCAAAGTTTTCTTTTGTCTTGCTAGTTGAAGTAAACTGACTAGTGTTCTACAATTATTTTACTTTTGCTGCTATTTAGTTCTTTTTTCCCCCTCAAATTTCAATCAGATTTGCCTTGCTTGCATTGAAGATGCTGGTAATAGCTCATAGATTGGAAGAAATAGTCTCATGTCAGGCACACAAATTCCTTTCTAAACAAAGTACAGCCCATCCCAGGGTGACTGCATGTGGGTTATATCACTGTTCTGTCTCCACTTAGACAGAAAAACGGAAAGATATCAACTGTGCCTGGCATCATAAAACCTGACTTTCAGAATGGCTTGAGTATATCCTTTAATTCTGATTTTGGTCTAAAGTTATACAGCAGAGAGAGACTCACAAAAGCCTGAGTTGTAAGTAAAATCCTAAGAGTTTTCTCTGTAAAACCACTTCATCCCACTGCTTTTCCCAGCAGGAACCCAGCAGAAACAAGACAAGACAGGTCACCTCTTGCCCCAGGGCTGCTGTTCTTCCTTTCTTACGACAAACACCTGAGGGCCCCCAGTGACCATCCTGAGAGGGGCAGCGCTTTAGCAACAAATCATGTCACTCTGCTTAAGGGAGCTCAAAAGATTAAGAAGGAATAAGAGTTGGAGGACAGAAGGGACGAAAATGTTTTCAAGAGAGTGCTGGTGGGTGGGGAGGAGGGCAAGGGAGCAGTTGCTGAGATGCTCCCGTACAGCTCTGGTTTGGAGGGTATTCATGGTTGAGGGAGGGATGCACATGGCACAGATGCTTTACATGCTTGTATGTCCATTTCTTAAAAGCCAGAATTCAGGCAATTGCTGAGTGTCTCTCAGGTTCACAGTACATTTTCTTTAACTGCTCTTTTTCCTGTGAGACTATAAACAGCTTATAGGAGTCTTAAACTGAGTCAAGCAGGACTTAGATGTAGAGAAAGTATCAAATTAACCTGAGAAAAAGAAAAGATTACACTTTAGCCGGAGGATAAAAAGTGTCATAAAAATATATGTGTATGTGTATGTGTGTGGTGCATGTGTGCATATCTATATGTCCTGATACACACACAACCATACTCATTTTATGAGCCCTACAGTGAGTCTGGGAGGTTAACAACATTTTGATCTCATCCCAAAAAGCAGTCCAGGAGTTGTGGATGTCATTTGTCCATCCTACATAATATGGACTCAGTGATGTTATCTGTGTTTCTCGACATAAAACAGTAGCATGCAAGATTAAAATAAACAAAAAACAAACAAAAGAAATGTGAGATTAAAGGAAAAAAAAAAAGAAACAACCTAACCACCGAATTATTATTTTCTGTAAGGAATGGAGGCAAATCTACTGCAAGGAGCATGTCTGACTATAACAGAAACACTTGCCAAGTTTCCCCATAGATTTTATTTTAAAAATAAATGTAATAATTTGTAGCCTCTGATTTCTCATGTTAACTTCCTTATTGTCTTAAGGAATTCCTGTACATAACTGACCCATCTCAAGATACACCTTTGTGTCAGCTGTCTAATCTCATTCACAGGGATGGCAAGGGCCCACTTAAACTTAGAAATTCTCACTACTGCCATTATCTGTGACCACCTTCTTCTGCCCAAATGCTGTGGTTTGTTGTCCCTCTGATTGTCTGGCTACAGTCCAGCTTCTCAAACATTCACTGAGTGCAATAAAAGCAGGAATTCATAGAAATGGGAAAGAACTAAGTAATTGCACATGGGGAGGAGGTAATCTTTGACATCAAGGTCAATATATATATATATAACTGAATGCTCTCTGTTGCCATAGAAAATGCACGTTAAACATGTCAATTATTTACTAAAGTGCAACACTCATGCTGAAACATTCCCTCCTCACACCATGCATTAAAAACAAACTGCATACAGTAGAAAGTGTTCAAGACATGCACTGATTCCTAGTTACTATAAATATGCAAAATTTGACAATCAAGTATGGCCAGGGAGTCTGAAGGTCTTAAACCCTCTTACATATTCAACACAGACACTTTTGCTAAGTTGCTGCATGGACTGGAAACCAGGCTTGGATTTTCTGCTTGTCGTGACCTCTCACTAAGCTAGGCAGTCAAGTGGGCACTCCTCTCAGAACAATTTCTGCGTGGAGTTTCTGAGGTCCCTCCTGTACTGCAAATTCCTGCCAGCATTCAGTCTAGAGGGCTTCTTCTTCCTGACCTTCTCTGCTCTACATCTGCCTTAAAAACCCCATGGTGGAAAAGGCAAAGTGATTTGCAAAGCGAGTGAGTGCAGAGGGCTTGGTGGGGGCAGTTGGAGTGCACAGGGGCTTCAGCCAGCCAGCAGCTGTTCCCTGATGGCTGTAAGGTGTTTTGGGGAGTGCTGTAAAGCAGACCTCACAACATCTGATGCTCAGTCTTGTGAGAAAGGCGTAATGGAGTTTTGTGGAATTTTAAAACCCTTGTTGTTTTTCATAGAATTTATATAGTCTCAATAAATACATCCACTAATGGTGTTGTACCTTTATTTCATATCTTAATACAAAAGCACAGCAAATTAAAAATTTTATTAGACAATACATCCTTTACGCCTGAATTACCAAAAAAAAATATAAGGACACCCTGGAATGTTGAGTTTTAATGAGATGCTTAAAAATATTCAGGTTGTATTAGCCATTCCAGTATTACAGCAATGAAAGCCAAACAACCTCCACTAACTTTTATATAATGTATCAAGTGATATGCAGCCAAAATATCTACAGAAGACTGGTTTTTAAAGATTGCACACTCAGACTGAACCCTTGATGAACATTTTAACAGTGCCACTCAGAAGAAACCAAAGGAATACAAAAAAACTCCCACTATGTTTTCTGCAAGTCTGTACTTATTACTGAAACCCTTCTACATTTAAATATTCCAACAGCCCCTGTGAAATACTGTCAAATCCACTGAAATCATATTGGGATCCTTTCTTACCAACCTTTGCGGATGAGGAGGGACAGCATAGGAGCCTCTGGCAATGGCATCAGTCGGGTTCTGTGGGACACAGCCATTTGCTAAAGGTAACAGATAACTGAACTCAAAGCAGCATTCACGTGGGTCCAGCAGTGGCTTCCTGGGGCTAGAACCAGTCATGTAACTGGGCCTGACACAAAGGAAATCCTATGGTCCTCTTGAAGCAGCCAGCTGCTTACAAACAGCTGCTGGGCAGTACAATATTGGACACCAACACTTCAGCTCTGCAAGTGCTTCCAGGAGGTAAAGTGAGGCAGGTCAAGCCTTGTTTTTCCATCCTTCCAAGATCTGAAACAACAGACTTTCAAACAGCAAAATATTTTTCTGCAGAGAAAAGCTTTTAGGATGTGGGATTAAATGCAACCAGCTGTTATCCTTGGAGAGGTGTATTATGGAATGGAGGAAGAGAAAAATGTTTCCTATTTGGAGAAGAAAACTTGTATGTATTCATCTGCAGCTGCACTTGCTCACAGAATTAGATTACCTGCCAATAAGATAAATTCATGGACTGGGGTGCTGAGAGCAAAGGCAGTAGTGTAAAGTCCAAGATAAAACCATGATATTAAAAGCATGCTATTATAAGAAAATTGCTGTAAATGACATGGCTCTGAAATCTGCTGTGTTTGGAGAATATATCTTTTTGTAGTACAGCCACACTTTTCAGTAGGAACTGGTGTCCACCCCTTCAAAGCTCCACAAATAGGAGCAAGATAAAGAGGTCTCAGATTGGTGATGAGGAGCATGTCCTGGCTTCAGCTGACATAGAGTTAGTTTTCTTCCTAGTAGTTGATAAAGTGCTATGGTTTTGGATTTAGTATGAGAATGATGCTGATATCACACTGATGGTTTAAGTTGTTGCTAAATAGTGCTTATCCCAAGTCAAGAAATCATTATTTTTATTACTACCACCTTTATTTCGATTATTAAGCTGTTCTTATCTCAATCCATGGCTTTAACCTCTTTCTGATTCTCCTCCATATCCCACTGGGGGGTGGGTGGGGAGCTGGGCAAGTGGTTGTGAGGGGCTTAGTTGCTGGGTGCCATTAAACCACAACAATATAGATTTAATATTCTGGGGAAAGAGTCAGTAAAATAAGCTGGGGTATACAGGCTCCTCTTAGGCAGTAGTAAACTTTTTGTACTCTTAAATCCTATGTAAAATATTATCCTTTAAGGGCCCTAAACTCCACAGCAGCCTCTGTCATGCTTTGGCATGTTCTCGTGTTAACAGCGAGAGCTGTACAATTCCACTCAACCACCCATTTCACTGAAGTGCTGGATAATATATTAAAAATTATGAAAAAGCTGCACTGTTGTGAAGGTGGAAGAAGAGCAGATCCTTCAGTAAATGCTAATTGTCCCAAAGAAACTCTTTCTAGTGTCTCAAGGCAGGAAAGTTTACGAGCAGGTATAGTAAAACCTGGCAGGAGGCACTTTATTTCATGTTTCCATCTGCCAGTTATATTTCATGAAATGGAATATTGCCCTTTCACCCCATAAATTCACCTTTTTTACTGCAGAAATTTTACATTAAATACTAATAACATTGTTTCAGGGGATCACCAAAGGACATAACTGGCAATTAAAGAGCTCCAATTATACCATAATTTTCTGTGTTGACTTATTTCAACAGATTACAGAATTTCTATTGAAATGGTGTTCCTAAGGGGCTTAGAAATGTTTTAAGCATATGTTCCAGGGCTACAGTCCCAGCACTGAATACTAACACCCCAGTTTGAGATGTGTGCTCTCATGTGTCGCAGATATCATAGTTTCTGTTCATTTTCCATGAATTATTGAAATGAAGAATTATTTCCTGTTTTCTTTATCAAATATTTTACTACCAGCAGAGCTGGAAGGAGTAAAATCCAGGAAATGTGCTGCAGTAGATAAGAACTGAAAGCAGTGTGTCGGGGATGGTACCTGTATTTACATATTTGTATTTTATTAATTAATTGAAAGAGTCTGCCCATGTTGTATAATTCATGCATCATAAATAAACACAAACCAGATAACTGGAAGCAAAGGCTCAAACAGTAGCAACAATTCATACCTCCCCTGCAGTAATTGTCTGGGCAATTCTCCACTTTGTCTTGCAAGATTCCCACTACCCAACTCTTTAAAGGACTGTTTCAGCTCACTGGGAAAGAGTATACAAGGTCTTCTTAGGGTCAAGAAGTAAAAACAAGAGGTATAAGAGTGTACACACATTCAAAAGTTAAATTTAATCTTAGGAATTTGACACATGTACCGCATGGATTTCTGAAAAGCAGGAATATGAGGAAAAAGTGGTGAATAATGTCGGTTTAATAGCCAGTGTAAATTAGATTGTACACAGTTCCGGGGGTGTTATGTAGCTATTTAAAGGTGTTCATGGTTTTAAATCACCTGTCTGTGACTTAAAAAGGCAGCCCAAAGCTAAGTGTCTAAAGCAATATGTAGCCATGTAAATAAGTGCCTTTCCCAGCTTAAGGCATGTCGAAGAATACGGATGTATCTGTGTAGATTTATGTATAAGTACGAAGAGCAGAAAGAGTTCAGAGCAAAACCCTGCACTTTGCAAGCTGCTCTTGTCGGGGACAGCACGGAAGGTGCCAAGAGGCAGCAGTTAAGTTGCCCAATACTTGCCTGGGACATGGTGAGCTTGGGACATGGTGAGCGCAGTGGGGGTGTTTGGATGGAGCTGGGCTTATATCAGTCTGGAGCATTCCACAGCTCTCTCCAATATGCATCACAGGTTTTGAGCTCTCCATCCTATTAATACCTAGGCAAAATAAATTAAAATATGTTTCCAATTAAAAAACCCAAACAAAACAAAACCTCGTTTTTGTCTCTAACACAGATTTAATGTAAACTAGTTTTGATATTACACCTGAGGTGTCTATGATAAATTGCACATGCTTGGAGAAAAATTATATTGAAAATATACAAATCTTCAGTCAAAATTTCAGAAGGCATCAAACTGGTGAAGGGCCAAACTTAGAACATTAAACCAAAACATATTAAGGTGATAGAGGGTTTTTCAACAACAGCTTTTCTTTCCAACAGTTATTTCAGTTATTTAGTTTAGATTGGTACTATAGCTACATCACATGACATCCAGAAAAAAAAGGGCTAAGACAATCTGCTTTCCTCTCCCAATCTATCAACGAAAACAAGATACTGGAAGGTGAGATACACTACCTCTAAAATTCTGAAAGATGTGGCAAGAGGGACTAAAGGCTTCAGTTCACTAAAGAGCAGTAAAATCTACTTAATAAACAAAAATCATTAATTGTAAAACACGGCCTGATATACAGAATAATGGATCTATCCCATATATTTATTTTACTTATGTCAATTATTTAGGCATATTTTTAGGAATTTTATTTATATCCATACTTTTTTGCTAACTTTATGGCCTTAGTGTAGAACAACTTTTAATTGTGCCAAACATTTTCAAATTACAAAACTAAATAAGACTTTTTTTTCAATGACTATGGACAGCTAAACATCCCAGATCACAATCTAATCCAGAGGAAATTATTTTTAATGTCTGCTCCAGACTGCAATTAAACTATACATGTTGATGAGAGAGAGCAGCTTTTAACATTCTATGCAGGCAAGAAGTATTTTTTCCAGGCTGGTCGACACCACAATGAGAAAACTTCCTCTCAGACTTTCAGTTTTGCAGGCCTGACATACTAAATCTGGGCTACCTTCATTTTTTCTACAGCCAGTGTTTTTGAAAGCAGGTTTGTTTCAAATGGTGTCTATGTCTCAGTTTTCTCTTTTTCTAAAAATACAGTTCCCATTTTTCTCACTCCTCATTTACAAAATCTGACTCACCATTTTGCATTTGTTCATAACACAGCATGACAAAGGACTGCCAGTAGGAAACAAGGATTAAGGGCTTGACTTTTCTCAAGTTAGCTGAAAGTGAATATTTTATTCTCTCACTCCAAAAAACCCCAAGTGTGTGCTACATATTTTCCAAGGACACCAAAAGATTTCATTATGTATTTTAGACAGCTATAAATATATTTTATTTTCCAAAACTAGGGGATGTTTCTTCTCCTAAAACCATTCTGGGCTCTTGGTTAAGTCTATATTCAGGTATTCTTCAAAGAACTCATTTGATTCCCTTTTTTAAAAAAGAAAACTTATTACAGAGTAAATGTTTGTCCAAGTTTCTATATTTAAGTGAGAATTGTGTTTGAGTACAAGAATCCATTCTAATACAACCTAGTGGTTTGTGTTTCAGGGGATATTTTTTGAATGTTTTCGTTACATTTTCATAAAGAAACTGGGCCAACTTACCGGACCTTGGGGCTTAGAAAGGCAGAAATAAATATGACTAGTGGAGACAGAAAATGCCTTTCTCTGAAAAACTAGAGAACACCTGAAGTTTGACACACATCTCAAAATAGAGGGGTGCATAGAAGAAACTTCAACCTTCCCCTCGCTAACGCCACAGCTAATCCTGCATGTGCTCTGGTACTGCTGGCAAAGACAGCTGCCACAGGCAGACTGGTTAACTGGGAAAAGTCCGTGTCACACCAATAAACCCCAGGGGCTTTGCTGTAGGCTGGGGAGCATCACACAGACTCTTAGCCCAGTGAAACAGCTCAATGAAATTATTGCTCAGACTCAATGCTCTCAAGCACTTTGCCATTTCTGTGCAACAGGAACAAATGTGTCCAGATTTGGACGATATAAAGCCAGTAACAAAAGAACAAATCTTGAAGGTTTTCTCACAAAAGCCTGATTTACCTGAGAGCTTTCTGTGTAAAAATAGTTATTTATTAATATTCTACAGCAGGGAGTTTGAGGTATATGCAATCTTTGCAAACAGAACTCGTTTTTCAGAGTGAAGAGAAATCTAAAGAAATTCTCAAGTGACTCTGCTGGGCTTGGCTGGAAATACAGAACTGACTCTACCAAGTATGTTTCTGGAATAGAACTAAAGACAACACTTGAAATTAAACTGGTGCCAAAAACCTAATTTCAGACAGCCTGTAAGTCTTTCCTTGCAAAGTCTTATAATTCTCCTGTCTCTTTTTAATACAGCTTTTGTGTGTAAATTCAAGCTGTCTCCTGAGCACAAGGAGCAATGTTCAATTTGTGGCACCTGAATATTCACTTCTCCATGTCCCAAACACCTGTGCAACTCAAATCTTCATCATTTCTCACAGGGATGTGAGAGAGGGGTGTCTTGGCAGAGTTTGTGGGACAAATGAGCACTTGAACACATTGCACCAGTGCTGTTAAGATCTTGACTTCCTGAGTGCTGAGCTAACACAAACTGATAACACTGCCACTTTATCACTTGGCAGCATCTGCACACTTAATGTTCCACAATGCCATAAATGATGATTCCTGTTACCAAAAATAGCATTCACACAACCATCCATGAAGACAACACATTTCTACACCATGCTCCTGACAATCCAAATGTGGTTTTGGATATTTCCCAACCTTTGAACCACGTCTTGCTGTACAATCCTCTTCCTGTTTGGCACTATCAGTCTGTGCCAAGCCAGAAGTCACTGCTGATCTACTGTGCTATTTGATTTGTGAAATGTGGTGATTCTGGGCAGTCCCTTAGGATGGGCCATTGCAGGCTACCAGGGTTCTCAGAGAGCTTTAATATGTGAAATTACTTCATTTCCTGACCTGGATACCCAGGCTGCTGCTGCTGACCCAGACCACTTGTTCTTTGGATACACAGCCTCCCTGAGGTCCAAGACTGATAACAGAGAGACATCTCCACAGCACAGCAAACCTGGATTTGCAGCTCAACAGCATTTTTTTCTTTTCATTTTCCAGGGTCAAGTTTCAACCTCAGTTGGCTCAGACCCCCAGATCTAACCCACAGCATCAGGAAGCCAGCAGGCTTGAAAACAGACTCTGAATAGGAACCTTGGATTTTTTCCCCCTTTCCTAGCTCTCACAGATGGACACACTCTATCTGCTTACCCAACAGGACTTCCAAATCCAGGAAGCATTAAGTCATTCCTGCTTCACCTTCAAGATGTAGAAGCTTGGCCCAATTTGTTTGGTCTAGTTTTATTTTTTTATTTGCTTTATGAGCTAACAAATTCTGCATGTGGGCTTTACAGCATCTCATTATTAGAGGTGCATTGAAGTAATACATCCTTAAACACAATTTTTATATATCATCATCAAACCACAGCAGCTTTGTAGTCAGTCTTACAAAAAAACCCAAAAAGGTAGATGTCAGTGTTACATTGTTAATGAGAAAGATAATCACTTTTCCTCTTCCAATTTTTCTATTTTTGAAGGATTAATATAGTAGAATGAACTAACTGAAAAACTCCTCTAGATAGCTAGTAGGTTGTGAGACAACAAAAAAGCATCATGAAAACATTATCTTAAGCAAATAATATTTATAACACAGATGAAAAGATGTTTTAATTTCCTATACCAAGGAATAATATTATATATAGGAAAATAATATGTCCTCATATTTGGACAGAAAAATAGAAACACGTGGATTCTCAGGATGGAAGGAAAAAAGGACTCTTCCAAATACAATATTCATTTCAGTTCTAGCCATACCAAATAATAGTTAGTGATTTATTGTCAGTTTGATTTATGGCATGAGCAAATTACCAGTTCCTCTAACTGCAGTTTCCATTCAGCTCCTCCACAGTTCACAGGAAAGTACAGCTCAAAAGATGTGATATGATGCCTAAAGGGACTTGGTGTAAAAGAAACCAGGAGATAGCAGAGAGCAATCTGCTAAGGAAGAAAAAATGTAGCTTGGCAGGAAATGCCCGGAAAATGTGAAGCAAAGGAAGACTGAATCAGACTGGAAGCCAAGGCTGTTATTTATGAAATCAAGCCTAAATTACTGCATAATGTTGTGTCTTCCAAACCAAAGGAACAGGACACACACGGAAACTTGCTCAAAATAACCTTGCTGCTCTGTTAGTGACTTCCTCTCCCAAATCACCTACTATCCTGAGCTAGTGGGTAACCTGAGGTATTAAACACACACCCATGCATTGCAATTTAGAGCTATAGTTACATTCCTTTGAAGATTTATCGCTGTTTGCTGGGAGAAGCATCTGCAATTAAAATCCATGTCAACAAGCAGAAGTCAAATGCAAGGATAAGGTCACACTGATAGAGTAAAACGTCTGCTCTATACACTTTACAGAACATAATGACACAATGTCTTGGAGAAACAACTGTTTCACTTTAATTTTAGAAAATCAAAGAAGTAATGATAACTGCAAAGATGTAGCATGATTTATAACACAAAGGCAGGAAAGAAGAAATTGTTTCTAAGGCAGTATTAGGACAATACTTTGCCTGAAGCCCATGATCCACTTTCACAAACTTGCTGTTTTGAGAACGTATTTAAGAGTAAATAAATGTTTATGTGGTGTTTGGAATCTGAGCAGATAAAAGCTGATAAATGAGGACTATATTACCAATTATTTAAATCTTGAAAAATCTTACAATCAACATGCTGGGTGTCCTAATTATAAGTAATTTTAGTTCACCTTCACGTAGCAGCCAGGAATAAACTGCAAGCAAATCTGGTTTCTAATTGCACAAGCACATTTTTGTTGTTGTGCTGCTTGAAGTCAGCAGTGGGGTTATGAGAACACATGGCAGTTGTAAGGGACATGTTCCTGCAAGAGTGACGAAAGGCGGCAGAAGTCACTCAGCAGAAGTGACAATGGCAGCAGACTGAGGACCCTGTTGGAGCGGGTCCAGAGGAGGGCCATGAAGATAAACTGAGCGCTGGAACACCCCCCCGTGAAGACAGGCTGAGAGTGCTGGGGCTGTTCAGCCTGGAGAAGCGAAGGTGCCGGACACACTTTGTAGCAGCCTTCCAGTACCTAAATAAGGACTTTAAATAGGAAAGAGGGACTTTTTACACAGGCAGATAGTGCTAAGATAAAGGGGTAAGGCTTTAAACTCAAAGAGGGTAGGTCTAGACAGATATGAGGAAGAAATTCTTTATTGTGAGTGTGGTGAGGCACGGGAGCAGGTTGCCCAGAGAAGTTGTGGGTACCCCATTCCTGGAAGTATTCAAGGGCTTCTGAATAACCTGCTCTAGTGGAAGGTGTCCCTATCCATGGCAGGGAGGTTGGAAATAAATGATCTTTAATGTCCCTTCCAATCAAACCCTTCCATGATTATATGAACCCAAAATCAGGACCAAAACCAGACACAGCTCTCTATGAAGAGCTAATAGCCGATGTAGACTCACGCATGATTCAGCCGGAGTTGAACAAACAGCACTTCCCTGATAGATAACATAAACTGGCAAAGGATCTGACAGAAACTGCAGCAGCTGCATCTGCCTTTCCTTGAACTACATTTACAAATGCGTTTCCCATTTCCCCCCACATGCAATTTACAATCACAACGGATTTATCCCTCTTACCCTACTTGTTTTTTTGGTTTTGTTTTTTGGGGTTCTTTTCTGCATGTAAGGAATGAGTTGTCCATTTTCTCTTTCAGTTCTCGTTCCCTCATGCCCTTCTTGCAACGTAATTTAGCTAAGATTTATTTTGCAATCCTGTTCCAAACAGGTGTCAGTTTTCCGGCTGCCCCTGCAAATGCAGTTCCAGAGACCAGATGGTAATAGTTAGCTGCCTTCTGCACCTGCATGGATGAGAGAAGAACCTCTGCTTTATGTTGAGTAGCTCAGAGCAATATTTAGATGACCCTGTGGTTAACAATAAGTAGCCAACTGTATCTGGCTTGGAACTGAAACTGTGGTCTGTTGCAGTCAGTGCAACCTTCCCCAAGACAGTTGTGCCAGAGGGAAAGAATAGGGAAGGGCCCTTGCATAGGTTTTTCAGAGGTGTTTATTTCTGCCCTGCACGCATCCCAGTCTGGGAGCAAAGACAAGCCTCACGGGAAAACTGCAACGTAAAGTAAAGGGTCTTCAGGGAGGAGGAAACATTCGGAATGGCCAGTAGGGGAACAGGACTTGGGTACATACAGCAGTAGAGAGAAACCTGTGTGCCCAGGGCGTGCTCCCATCCCCAGGGTCCCATCCTCCCGGGGGAGGGGGGAGGGGCCCACAGGGGGGGATCCCCACAGAGATCATCATTAGTGGAGCTGAATTTAAGACAGAAAATGGGTTTGGGAAACTAAGATAAAGACAGGACAATTTGGAACATCATCAGCCAAAAATGTACTTCAGGAATACCAGCATGAATGAACAATACCTGCCCACATCTTTTCTGTCATGTTACAGGCTCTTTTACTGCAATCACACAAATAAAGTCATTTACTGTATTTCCCACCAGGTCCAGCTGTCAGGATTTGGCCAAGGGTTTGAGAACTTCTTAATTAAGTACAGAAAAGCAGTGTTAATTTTCCAAACATGCAAGAGCTTCAATTGGTTACTGGACCAATCTAATGTACAATGCTCTGACACAGGATAAGGAAGGTGTGGGAGAGAGATTTGAAGCCTGAGTTTTTTGAAGGAGATGATCAGCCTGAGAACTAGTGAGCTAAAAAGAGAGAGAGGGACAGAGAAAAGAGAGAGAAAGAAAGGTGAGGATTAAAAAAGGAAACTAAGGAACATTCTGCAAATTCATGCAGCATAAATATGGGAGACAATTACTGAAAAAAACAAGTAAGAGTTTGGATGGGGGTTTGAGGAACCTAAAAAAAACCCCAAACACCCCTGTCAGTGAAGAGTAAGAAAAATCTAGAAATAAACATTAGCAATTTCAGTCCAGGGAAAAGCTGTACACAGGAAAAAAGGTTAATTTATTCAAAAGCTGTTTCTAGACATGTTTTGAGACACAAACTGAAGCAAGATGTTTGTCTCTGTTTGGTGCAGATCAACAGTAGTTCTAGGTACCAGGTCAGGCATTCAGCTGCACAGCAGAAGAGTCAGGCTCAGGGAGCTGGGAAAGTCCCATCTCTAATCCAGATCAACAGAGTTCACAGGAAAAGACCCCTTACCTCCACAGGCGCTTATTTCTCCATGGAAGCCTTTTCCAGCTCTTCTGTGCTGAACATGCAGGGGGTTGACTTCTTGGTGGGATTCAGGGTGTTAACTTCTTGGTGGGATTTCTGCTCCTGGGTGTTTTTCACCACACTGTGGAGCTTGCTGGGAGCTAGCAGCAATGTTGGTACCTCACTGGGTTCTCAATGTCAATGATTAGAGGCTTCAGGTACTTTTCCTGGAGGAATAATAAGACATGAGCATGTCAGCAGCTCTGTGCACAGCATGAAGGACACCTCCTCTCTGGAACATATTTTTTGTAATTAAAAAGAAGAATGCAGCATAAAAAAAAACCCCCAAAACTGTGAAGAGGTAAATAGAAATAGATGATATTCTAAGACACTACAAAACACTGGTAGCATACACTGGCAAAATTGTGCACAGATTCATTAATGCAGTGTTGAACTTTATATTTCAAAGGGCACTTCCATAAAAGTAGGTACTTTCTCCTGACTGCTACACTTTAGAAATTCACTGAGAAAGTAATCACTCTTTCGATTTGAGACTCAAATTATTCAGTGGGAGAAAATAAATCTCTCTAAGAGTCCTGTTAGCAGAGAGGAATTATAACTCTTTAGAGGTATTACTGATTTCAATATTAATAACACTACTCTGCAAATCTATTTTTCTAATAATTTTCTGAATCTGTGATCAAAATTTTAAGTCAGGTTATTTCTTTTCAGATCCCATAGTTTTCTAATTCCAGGGAGAGAAGACTCTAATAGCATTTCTTCAAATCCCTTTTAAGAATCACCTCACGTACAGAAAAAATAAGTGCCTTGTAAAGACTGATAGGCTTAAGTAGTTTTTCTTCTATTAGAGCTGAATAATATTTAAGACTTTCTTATCTTGAAATTACTCTATATCATAGAAAATCTAAAAACTCATGACTGCAATTCTATTTCGGTGCAAACAAGTAATTTCACTCGAAATTTTCTCACACACTCGAAAACGTATGCATTTTTCCACTTTTGTATAAGTAAAATTAATGGTCATTTTTAATCTGCTGATCACTTTGTTGGCACATTTGCATTATGAGACTCCTGCTTTGGGTTTTTTTTAATGCTATTTTTATGCCAGAAAGCATGGCTTAAGAGTAGACACCGCCCAAGAGTGATTTGATCCTCATGGAATTTATGAAAAATGTTATTGGAAAGGGCGGGATACTAATACAGTAAAAGAATATGTGTAGAATGGAAATAGAACTGGTAAATATGTTAAGTCCCAGACTCTTGGGAAAGGACCAAAGGAAAACAATTTATTCCTTTGAATTATTAAGAAACTACTTGAAATATTTTTTTTTCTCATTTGCCTTGTGCTGCCAAGAAAACTTGTGATGTTATACAGTAAACTAAATCCGACGATTCTTGTTTGCATGGGAAACACAACTATGAGCAAGACCACGGATTTGGTCATGAGTTAAACCAAAGGGCTATTTTGCCAAGTGCCTTTTGGAAATTGTCAGCAGAAGCTTTTGGAAGGACTATGAGGGTGAGTGAAATAGCCTGTCATGCATCTTCAATATAAGCATTCAACAGGAATCTGGAAATATCTCTTTAAGAGCCACCCTTATTAATGTGACTAATTACATGAACCTTTGAATAAACTGATATCCAGTGGAGAGTAGCTTTTTATCATGCATTGTGGGAAATATTAAATAATAATATCATGCAAGATACTTCTTGTTATAATCTGTGATAACTCCACTTATCTCCAGCTCTGTATTGTATGCCTTTTCTGTGTGTGACTCTGACATATAATGTCGAATGCAATTTTTGGCTTTGCAACATTTGTTTCAATTTTGGATTAGCCGACAATGTAAAGGTGTGAGCGATTGTCCCTCTTTTGCAGGGTTACTCATAAAAGAGAACAACAAACAGATCATCAGTAATTATCAGAAGAGGTGCAGGGTAGGGGGGGATAAAGTTGTAATCAAGCTTGGAAGAGTCCTTACCTTTCAGACAGCAGTTCTTCCAAGGACTATTTTCTTCCTCTCCTTCAGCATTACTCACTTTTTTCCCCTCTTTCACATCATAATCATGAAGATCCATATACCAAGGATTCAACATTCACAAGAAAGAAGAATAAAGCAGAAGGAGTAATTTATTCCTCCTCTTTCAAACTGCAGAAGGGAGCAGAAGGGACCACAATCTAGAGGCACACCTGCCCAGTTATCTTAGGCCAATGCTTTAAGGAGCCATTAGAGACACTGGCACATGTCCCTATCCCTTCCCTCCCCACAGGCTTCTCTGGGCCAAGGGACACTTCCCCACCTGTTCCAGGTGAGATCTTACTTGCCATCAGTTTTTTCCCCCACTACTACAGCCCCTTCCTCAGCCAATGGGCTCCTGAATCCCATATAGCCCTACTCCTCACCCCAGTTATCACCATGTTTCAGCTAAGAGGAAAACCATTCCTCTGAAAAACGAGGCACTAGAGGTGGGGAAGAGCACTTAAAGTGCTATAAAGTGTTTGGACACAACACAGACCAAAATGCACTTTTCCCATGGTGCTTTCAGCCCAGAGATTACTTTTGGCTGAACCAATATCAAATGTGATCAATTCAGCTCATCTCTGCAGAGCTGCTCCAGGCTGACACTTGTAGGACCAGAAGCAAAATTCAGGGCCATAATGTTTACTTTTCTGGCTGAAATTATTAATTATTCAGAAACAAGTCTATCATAGGCAGAGCATTTCAGGAACAAGTCTATCAGAGGCGGAGCATTTCCTTCAATTAATTCAAATTAACATTTTGTTTATAGCACAGAGTAAACCTTTTCCTTTTTGTAGTTCAAAGTGAACCCTGGGGGTTCTAAATATGCCTCCTGGTGATTTAATTAAAAGACAAATATTCATTCAAAAAAAGAAAAGGAAAAGTGTGGAAAGAGGGAAAGCTACAATTTAAAAAGTGGTAGCTATGAGGAAAAGGGATCCACTGTATAAGAAGTAAAAAGGAAAGCAAAAGGGACTAACAAAAGTGTATGAATTAGGGCAAAGAAGAAATGAAAGAAAAGAGGTTCTGAATGTGAAGAGGAGTTAAAGAGTAAACAATACACAGGCAATACATTGTTTTGAATGCACAGGTGACATGACCAAGTGAGGGACAGATCCCCCAGGGTTTGGTTGGCTTTGTAGGGTGGAGGAGCAGAGCTATGGTTCAGCAAATGGTTGGCATAAAACAAGTCCCACCCTATTGTGGGGTAAAAAGCTAACCAAAGCAAGGCTCATTACCAGAGTCAGGATCCCAGTTGATGAGCCTTTGGAAGCCAGTGCCAGACCCTGATGGAGGAGCAGGTGTGCAGCCAAGTGTGATGCATGTTGTGTACATGAAGGCCCTATGTATTGCTGGTCTCTCCCACACACTGCTGTGATAGCAGTAGAAGTGGAGTGTGAAGTGCGGTAGAAGTGGATGTAGATCACCAAAGACAGGAGAGGGGATGGAATCTTATTTGAGTGAAAGTTACAGTGTATGTCCTGATTCCAAGGTCTGTCTCTCAGGCACTGCACGTGGCACAGGTTAATCAAAGACCACCACGGTGCTTCACAACCTACCTGCTGAGCTCCATATGCTTGTGAGGAAGCAGGGATGATGAGCAGCATCAGTCCCACGCTGGTGTGGTGAGATAAAGCCACTGTGGTGCTGCCTGCAAAGCTTGCCCACACCACAGCCTGTACCGGCAGCAGCACGTGGGGAGAGTCCCTCTGCTTCTGCCTCAGGTCCCTGGAGAGCTCCAGGTGCTCCATCATGATGCATTTTCCTGCTGTCAGAGTTCCACCGCTACAGCGATGCTGCTGCTGAGCCAGCCAGCCTTCAGTTCTCTCTGGCATGTAATTATAATTGCCTGTAATTTCAAATAACTACAGAAAATTATATTTTTGCTGACAATACAGTTGTGAAGTAAGTGTTCTCTTAGCTCACATTCTTTTAACTGCTTAGTTTAAAGATTTTCATCTCTTTAAAACCACATCTGAAGTTCTATTATTTCATATTGACCATTGAGTGTTCACAAAAACCTGTTCCATTTCACAGCTTCCTGATGATACAACTCCCTGATATACTGTGTCTCCTTTTTTTTCAGTCTCCAGACCCTAAAAGGTCTTTTCAACTTGAACATAGAGAAATTATACTGGCCCAAAATAGAAAATTTTTGAGCACTAGTAGTAGTAACAACTATACACTCAGTTCAAGAAACTATGACAGAAATATATTTTGTCTTTCTGTATGGTATTTCTTACTGGTTGAATTAAATAATGAATTGAAATGAAAAAAAAAAAACAGCAAATGGAAGAGAATAAATTTACTGTCAATATTAAATTACAATGGTGAACCTGAAATTTAAGTCCCTGCCATTGGATTAATCTCTTTAATACAATCACTGATTTTTAAGGATGGGGGCTTTCCCTCCATCCATCGAATTCCATCCATGTCTATGGATGTCACTGACCAGATCCAGTGCATGATGTTGAGTTCTGCTGGGCATGCTCTCTTTTAAGAATAGCTACATTAAATACAGTGTGAGTAAAACAAACCTGTCCTATGGATTTAGAAAGCTGGGGTATTTCTGGTCCTGTCCAGTGACTACAGTCTGTAACCGGTTTTGGATTAGGTCATCAAGCAAGTTGATTTTCTCGTTGTTTCTCACACTAAGAAAGGTTTCTGCTAGAAATGCAATGAAAAGTGTTAAAAGAAAGACCCTGCCTAGCTGAATATTCCCTTCTCTAAAACATTCTTCCACAAGGACACTTCCACACAGCTTCCACTGACATCAGGAGAAGGTCAGCACATATGGAGACATACAACTCTACAGCCTGAAGAACTGTAACATGCACATACATTTACACAAGAATATACACTCTTCACACCTCCACCCAGAAAGTGGAAATTTAGCAGAACAAGGATATTAAAAATCATAACTGATCTTGTCAGGAACTCCAGACAACATTTAATTCTCCAACCCTTGGAAGAGAGGATTAGGAAACAGTTTTATAACTTGGGTGGGGAGAAACTGTTGGATTGCAATAAAAATTCCAGGCTGACGAAACAGCTCAGCATTTCTGAATTCCTGTCTTGCTGGTTATGATGTGGTTCTGCTCACGAGTATCCCAGCTAAAGCTCAGGAAGGCAGCAATAAGTTTCACAGCCTTAGGGTCGTTGCCAAGGAAGTGGAGTGTTCTTAGAAAATGAGAGAACGTAGCTGTCTCTAGGGTTCATACCTTCAGTCTTACTGCTGTGGCTGCAGGAGCTGGTGGTATGGCTGTACCTGAGAAAGTCAAAGGCTGGGGCCCACTTTGAAAAGATTGGTTTGGGCATGAGGGATTAATACAAATGTAAGGCTCAGACATATCTGATAAAAAAATTAGTCCCTGCACAGCCTAAACCTGAGTTTCCAATAAAATAATTTTTTTTTCACAGAAAATGTCACTATTTCATGCAAAAACCAAAATCTAGAAACCTGGATATTCCAATGGAAAATGAACTTTAATTCAAGAAAATGGCAGTTTCAGTGATTCGAGCTTTCATTTGCCTAGATGAGTCCAAATCTTCAGTTGAAATACATTTTGTCAGACATCCTGTGAGATTCTCTTGAAACATATGCTCCTTTTCCCTCTAAACAAGACAGGGTTGCATCAAATAATTTTTTTCTAAAATTTTGACCTGTGGGAGGTAGAGTAAGCTTCTAGGTATCTGAAACAGAACTCTGATAAGCCCCATCAAAATCTTTTATCTTTCCACCAGAAGGCTGGATGATCAGCTACACAGAACCTTGGAACTGTTCAAAGGCTTTTGCTAACTGGTAATATAAAGATCAGAGCCAGTTTGCCTACAATCATATTCAAAAGAGAAGATACACATCAAATCCAGACAGCTGGAAAAAAATCTCTAGGCTGTATAAGTGGAAGCCACAATGCCTGAAGCAGCTTTTCATATCTTTCACCTCTACAAAATTTTCTTGTCTTCAAAACTTTTCATGAGGCTGTAGCCTCATGGAAACATTTATTTTCAAATACATATTTATATATCTACCCTGCCAAGGGTAATGCTAGGACTCCAAAAGAAATGGATAACCATGCAAGCTTGAATTCATTGCCAGTCTTTTGCAAGCATGAATAAGCAGCTTTCTGGTTTTTTGCCATTTGTTCTTGTGCTGATTTTGTCTGGGGTAGAGTTAACTTTCTTCACAGTGGCTGTACGGAGCTATCTTTTAGGTTTGTGCTGATGTAACAGAGGGGCATGTTTGTTATGGTTCAGCAGGGCTTGCACAGAGCCAAGGCCTTTTCAGCTCCTCATCCCACCCCACCAGCGTGGGGACTGGGGCTGCACAAGGACTTGGGAGGGGACACAGCTGGGACAGGTGACCCAAGGGATATCCCCTACGGAATCATGCTCAGCGTGAGGGCAAAGAAGGATAAAGAGGGGACACTCAGAGTGTTGGCATTTCTCTTCCCAAGTCACCTGTACATGTGATGGAGCCCAGGTTTCCTGGGAATGGCTGAACACCCATGGGAAGTGGTGAATGTGCTCCTTGTTTTGCTCAGCGTGTGTGCAAGCATTCTGCTTTCCATATTCATCTCAACTCACAAGTTGTCTCATTTGTACCCTTCTGATATTCTCCCCCATCCCACAGAGAGGGAGCGAGCCAGTGGCTGTATGGAGCTTCGTTGCCAGCTGGGGTTAAACCACAAAACTGTGTAGATATTTATCAGAACAATGGTATTTATCCAGAAGAATCAAGGTATCATGAAATACTACCCTTGCCTTCCTTTCATGTTGACTTCCCTGAAAAAGCTATGGGATTAGACACCAGGAAAAGTTCAAGGAATCTTGTTAATATGCCAGTGATTTAAAACACCTATCATGTACTTTTGATGGTAGAAATGAATGCTGCTAAAAATTGCATGCACATGATGTGTGGGGACACTGCTGAGTTCTGTTCGTCTATGATGGCAATGCAAAGTATTCAAACCGCCTGACTCCTCTCAAAATGATTCACTCTATTTAACTGAATCTGAAAGAAATTGTGTGGCAGTACATGCATAATAGATACTTGTGCATTCAAAAAAATCATGCATATACATTACCGAAAAGGCAAACACACATCAGCCAAGCAAGGCTAACAATGATCATTCATATTCTCTTTTCCATCTACCTTCCAAGTTAATATGGTGGCAACATTGCTATTAACTGAAACTGAGCTAAGTCCACAGGGCTGCCTGCTGTGATTATTGATGGGCTGCGGCTTGATAAATATTTTAACTCTTGCTGAAATCCAGTGCACCATGAAATTTAAAAACACTCAACATTTCTCAAATCTTCATTAAAAAAAAATCCTCATATGGGCAAGAAACTGCAGCTTATGAGACTGTGCACAAAGTCCAAGTCACTGGGCAGACACAGCCAAAGCAGTGCAGGGCAGGAATTGGCTTGGTAGAAATGCCTCTGCCCTCCTCCAAAGATGATGTAATTGATACCACCTTGAAGAAGACTGCTTTGATCACTACGTGCAAATCTTTGTCTAAGTGCTCTGAAAACATTGTAATGCTTTCCACTACCTTCCCATTACCTGGATGGACAGAGAATGAAATATTCTCCCACTTCACTGGCAGCTATGATTACACCCCACACAGTGTGCACAGTGAGAGCAGTTTTCCTTGGTCTGAGTAGCTATAACTCTGCCCTGCTCTTTTAATTGCTTTGTGAATTAAAAGTAGCTTTCTGGTACTTTTCTGCAGATTGCCAGCCAAGGACCATCATATTCCCAGCACCGGCACTGACCTCATGGGCCACTCAGTAGCCTGAGGAAATCCCTCGCTGGAGCTCCACTTCCAGTCATCTCTTCAGAGCGGTATGGCAGTGAAAAAACAAACTGAGCAGCTCTGAGGACATTTGGAAACATGTTTATGCCTAGTTGTGGCAGATACTGCTGACCTGGTCTCCTTTCAGACTCCTACAGCTCTTGAGTAATAAGTTTTGTGCTGACCGCATAGCATGCTGCAGGCACCTCCTTCCCCTATGAGTTTCCCTGTAAAATACTCTGCAAATTTCAGAATTCCCTTCTTTACTTCCTGTCTCTGCAAGCAATGTCAGAGGCCATGTAAATAACTTGCCATGGGTCAGGGACCATGACTTTACACAGTGAGGACATAGGCAGTCTGAATACCTAAATAAAAAAATAACAGCAGCCTATGTTCATGCCCAAGATGCATCAGACCACAGCAGATTTCCAGAGGGAATTGCCCTGCGGCAATGTAGGTTACTTCTGAAACTCAAAGTATTCTGGGAAAGAGTTGTATCCTTCCCATGGTTTTGCATCTTTTCTGTGGCCTTTCTAGAGGATGGGTTATTGAACAAGACTTGCCTGATGCAACTCTTCATCCACCCCTGTTCTGCAGGCTGGGAACAGGTGATCACCTCTGGCTCTCCTATGGGAAAGGACTAGATGATCAATGTAGGTGCCTTCCAACTGAAATAATTCTATTCTATTCTATTCTATTCTATTCTATTCTATTCTATTCTATTCTATTCTATTCTATTCTATTCTATTCCAAAAAGGTGCCTAGGCTGCAAATTGGTGCTGGTCTGTGATTCCCCTGGCTGATTTCCTCACAGTCCCTGATCCCCCAAACTCTGTCACCACGTAGCAGGGCACTATTCATGCCTCTCCTTTCTTCTGGACAGGGAACTCCTTCTCCAAATTCATGTGTTTTCGGGCCAAAGTCCCTCAATTTCAGAACCTCCATCAAAAATGAAAACATGGAGGTGCAACGATCCTACATAGTATGCAGCCCCAAGATCAGATGGCAGTTTTGAACACCCATTTACGGCATATCAGTTTTGCAGTATCAACCAGAACTCATAAGAAACATTCCAAATTGTCATAACTCTCTCTCTCTCTTTTTTTTCCAAGGGAGTTTAAGAGTTACACCCCACTAAAAAACTTAGCTTGAGTACCTTCAAAGCATTTTATCTTCCCCTCTTTACAGGAACAAACTGAGTAGGCCACATTTCCCAGAAATATAAACTAACTCCATCTAACAAAATGAGGTATGTCTTTAGTAAAAATAGAAATTTCCCTTTGCTCTTCATTAATTATCTGAATCCCAACCAAAGAATCCGGTGGTTTGTGTAAAATGGGGTAATGATTTTGATTTGAACTCTATTTCCACCCAGCTGGAGAACATCTTCTCTTTTCCTCATTCAAAAAAATAAAAGATATATCAGAAATGCCATCTCTGTTCTCCTGCTGTTTGTTTCATCAATCATTCCCATTTGTGATAATGCTAGCTGACTTCTTCAGTAGGGTTCAAACAACACAGCTCCGGCTAATTTTATTATTCAAAATGCACTTATAAACTCCACTTTATTCAGATGACAGGATGGGGTTGTTACAAAGTATTTATTTAGCGTTCTAACATCTGTAAGGCCATGATGGCATAGGACCAGCATGGATAAATCTATGTGACCCCAGTTCCTGGCAGAAGAGTAAAAACTGTCAGAGGGGCGGAAAAAAGCGTTGCCAGAGTGCGCTGCTCTGCAATAAAGAGACCAAGTCAGCAGGTTTTTTTGTAAAAGTGTCTCTGAAGAGAAAATATATTTCTGAGAATGACTGGAGAGGAGAGGTAATATTAATTTTTCTATAACTTTTTGGTCTACCACTCAGAGTTTATTTCATCCCTAAGTTTTCATTTGTGCTCAGCACTGTGGTATAGATCGATTAAAAAATAGCATGTACCTGCATGGGCTACTGTGGTACATAACAGGGACAGCAGTCTAGATCCCCTTGTATTCCCCTTTTCTCAAAAGCACAATGTTCAGGGCAGGACACAGTCTGGATTGCTTGGTCCCCTGAGAATGGAATGGGCATGAAGAATCTGAGCTACCGTTCCTATGCCAAAACTCCGGTGCAAGTATTTAAAAAACAGCCCAAACTTAAATCAAATGTTTAAATACGATTTGTAAATGTTTTTTTGACACAACTGCCTTTTTAGAATTTCTTTTTCTTATGGAATCTGTTACTCCACTTATGCTTTTAGAGCTAACTTTTGCATTTTTCACAATTTAGGGTTACATAAGCATGTTAAAGTATGAGGGCTTTTTGGTTTTTTGTAGAAAAATCCAATTTGCAGATCTGTTGGAAAACCTCAGCCTCCTTATAGTCACTAAAGAGGACTGCTTTTTTCTTAGGTCACAAATTGTATTCCTTCAGCAGCTGTTGAAATTAGGAGATCATCTAAGTTAGTTAAGGATACCCTCCTAAGGTAACTTTCTGTACTGAGCAGAACTGAATAGAATTTTAATGTTGAGAGTAACATAAAATGAAACAGAATAAATTCTAACGACTTTCCCCCCACTCCAAGTATGCACACAATAGTGGAACATTTCTCCCAGTCTAGCTGTTTTCCAAAAATAAACAACCAGTTTCACACAGAATCTGCTTTGAATTTCAAGGGTGGTGATGGATAAGAGAGGAGAGGACTAGATACCATATGGCTTTGCATAGAATTGGTTGAATACTCTCTAAGAAAAATAAAGCTATGTCATTAAGGATTTCTGCCCTCGAAAAAGATATACATTTCCAGCCATTTCTAAATTTTGCTTGTGTCCCAGACAGCTCCAAGCCTTAATATGTTGATTTTGCTGGACAAGGGATTTTTTAAACATGGTTTAGCAATGTCATTCAGCATCCTGATAAGCAAATAAAGCTATAGGAACAAAACTATAGACTGAGATAAAGCAAGAGTTTTGTACCTGAGCAAATATTTCCACACAACCAAATCATTTAACCCACCAGAATTCAAATTTCCCCTGTCTCCAGAACAGCTAATGATGTGGCTAATTCAAAATAATTTTCACTAACCACATAAACACTTTGATTTGGCTTCAGAATAACTTGAGATAGTTATGTGTGAATGTCCAAAAGGTACCCTTTTATTACTATAAAACCATATTACTATAAAACCTCATAAAAACATGAGGCAATTGCTTTGAGTTGAACTAGATACAGTCATCATATAAGGTATTGGGAAACACAGCTGAAAGTAATGATGTTAATATGAACTGAAACAATAAACCTGACATTTGACAGACACTGTACCATTTAAACTTATTTTCTTTCCTGCAAGACAACAATGCCACAAGAGAATGCATGATTTTTTCACTGAGGTGACATTAGTGGGATGTGGGAGTTCAGATTTCAGACTTCTCATCATAACTTTCTTAGATTTATTTGTATCATGGGAAAATTCAGGACCACTGAAGGTTGCCTAGTTCAATTTCCTCTTCAAGTGGTGTCAGTCATGAATTAAATCAGGCCAGGTCACTCACGGGTTTATCGTGTTCAACATTGTTCTATATTGATTAAATACAGGGCATAAGCCTAAAGAAAAATTTTATGTATTTGAAAAATCAGATTCTAACAAAGTAAAAGAACCTCAAATCCAGCAAATCATGCCAAAAACGTACAATCATCAATTTATATTAAGAAAGATGTTCTTTATTGGCTGCTGCCTCTGAAATAATTTTGTGGCGATGCCAATTGCCATTACTTTACTGGCAGTGATGGCAGGTCCTTTGCTGTCTGGGGCCTGAGGTGGAGACTTAAGCTACTTTTTTTTTATGCTGTCCAGGATCAACCACAGATCAGATGTAACTGAGTGGTGTTTCTTGGGAAAACAGCTTGAATGATGCTTATGGAAAGAGAATGAAAGGAGAAAATTACATCAGAAATTCAGCACTTTGAAAACTTCTAGCAGCATTAATTCAGTGTATGTCAGCCCTGATACTCTTCAAATCCATGCTAACTAGGACCAGACCAGATGCAAAACACAGAATCCCCACCTAGCTCATTTTGTTGAGCATGGGGATCTGAACTATTAATTTGTGCTGATTTGGGACTTGGAGGGGTTTATAGGAGGTGCCCCCTCTCCTACTTTTGTCAGAACTGACCAGGCTTGGCCAATCTTGCAAAGTCAACAACAACATAAATGTTTAACCTCTCGCACTGTGCTCTGGGAAGTTACCAGGCTTAGTTATGGGATATCAGAGACCCAATTCAAAACCTGAATTTCCAGTTTTAGCTCTCGTTTGTCCTCAGCTTAAAGTGAAATGCCTGTCCAACTCTAATCCAGCTGAAAATTTTTGCTCTCTTCCAAACTTTTCAGTATTCTATCCACTCATGAAATACAAGTTCTAGCTTCCTCAACTTGCAGCAATGATATTGGTTAAAATGTGTGTTAGGCATTTACCATTCAATCTTTCAGGGTAAGCAGGTCCTACGGCATTCACCCTGAGTTTTACAAACACAGCTTTCCTTTGTCTGCCTTTAATGCAGTCCTGCAGCTTTTGGAAACTCCAGTAAGAATGTAGCATGTGACCGCTAATGGTTTCCCCTTTCCTACTGCGTGTGGGAAATATGTAAGCCTCCTTACTGAAAGTGTCATGTTGTACTGTCACGGGGGATAGAAGTAAATCTCATTTCAGCCTAAAGTGTTATTATTTTGGAGCTAATAAGGCATCTAAAAGTCAGGCTTTCAGAGTAGGGCAAAAAGCATCTTTTTGCTTATTGCTGTTGTCTCACAGTAGCTACAGATGCACAGTTAGTCCTGACCGTCCACACATCAGGCATTAAAATGCCACCCTGTGTGCATGTGCTTGCCTTGGAGAAACAGTGTGCATCACCCAGCCTGGATTCTGCCAGTGAGTCTGACCACTGAGAACCACCCACACCGTCACTGAGCCAACAGACAAAATCTCATGCTGTCTCTTTCTTCCTTGTCCTCCTGAGTAGGGGCACCCAGACATGGGAAGCTTGGCAGAAGGTCTCAGCAGAGATGATAACATTAGCAGAGAGTGGTTCTTGAGCCATCTGAGCTCTTTCTGAAGCATCAAGCACTTCTGTGGTGAGAGGTGGGAAGAACAAGTGCCATACTTTTCTCGGCTGCACGCTGGTATAATAGAGGAAGGGATTTTTCTGTTAGCTCTCACTTCACTTTCTTGACAGGCTGCAGCTGTGGTAATGAGTTGATTTCAAGGTGAAAGAGGTGTCTAAGAGCTTTTGAAATTCTCAGTGAACCCTTATCTGCCTACCCTTAAAAATGTGACCCAAGGTCAAGGGGCCACCAAGCTGGCAGACTTCCAATGGGGGTCACTCTGAACCACACTCATCAGGCGCCTTTTCTGGGGAGGTAGTGAATGAGTGTTATGCACTGTTAGGGTGAAACCATGGTGATCTTGGAAAAAGCTCTGACCTACAGCAACCACCAACTCCTCAATTCACTTTGTGTTAGAAAACACATATACTTCTAGCTGGGGAAAATAGTTCTAAAGTAGTGTGGTAGTAGAAATGAGTAATAAATTGTGTGCATTTGTCAAAAAGCAGAGCTTTCAGTTTCCTTGGAAACTGAACAGTTTGTGGGTTTATGGTACCGTACTCAGCAGAGACTGGCTGAGTCCTGCGTGAGTATATACACGGCCACAAAGGCCAGGCTCTTGGCTGAAGGTTTCAGGATCTCTTACATGTTTGGTAAAATACAGCTAAAAGGACTTCTCTGACTGGGCAACTCAGAAACCATAATGATGGGAAATACTTTTTTCATCAAAAATAAGTGCAATTAAAGGAAGAGAACATTATTTGAAATCTTCTCTGCTTAGTCACCTAGGAACTTTGTATTTTATTTTATTGGAGAACGAAACTGTGGTCAGAATCCAGGTTTGGTAGTTCTGGGATCCTCCTCTAAGCAGCCAAAATACCGGCCAAACCCATTCTTTTCATCTCTGGACAGAAACAAAAACAAAGACTTAGTAATTACAGTATAACCATACCATAAATAAGACAAAAAGTTATTCTCATTAAAACAATATTTAAGAAACTAGCAAATAGTAAAGTCTTCAAAGTCAGGGACAGGACCCCAAAGGCTCCAAAAGGCTCCTTTCTCCCCAAAGGGAAATAACATCCTACCAACCTTCATCTCCTTAAGGCCTCCAGACTTATAACATTTTCCCTTATAAATCCCCTTCACTTCCAGTTATCCAACAAGATGGAACTAGCCTGTGGATTAAGGATTTGCTCCCTCTAAGGCTGTAACACCTAAAAGCTGTCAGCAACACTTGTCACCAAATATTCACTCTGCTCAGAGCCAGAAATACATTCAGTTTTAACAAGGGCCAGCAGCAGTTTGGGAACATTTCTCTGGGCACAAGAGCACTTTTCCCCAGCAGCTGTGCAGCCCATGGTGTCAAGTAGTTCTGCCAGGCACCATGTTAAAGCCTAAGAAATACAGTTTTCTTTTTCCATTTGTCTTGGTCCATTGCTCTGCCATCTAGTGTTTCAGCCTAGTCTGCACGAAGATTGTGAACTGCAGTTTTCAGTGAAATTAAGATTTTTAAGCCTGAGGAGCAAAGCATATAGTTAAAGGATGTGACAAGGGAATCATATCACAGAATCACAGAATATGCTGAATTGCAAGGTACCCACAAAAATCACTGAATGCAACTCCTGGCCCTGCACAGCACCATCTCCAAGAGTCACACCACGTGCCTGAGAGCATTGTCCAAATGCTTCTTGAACTCTGTCAGTCATGGTGCTGTGACCCCTGCCGTGGGGAGCCTGTTCCATGCCCAGCCACCCTCTGGGTGAAGAACATTTTCCTACTATCATGCAAACTTCCCCTGACACAAACTTCAAGCCTTTCCCTCAGATTCTGTCACTGGACACCCCAGACTCAACAAAGAGGAATAAGGCCAAAACAAAATTAATTTCTGTTCTCCTTTTCACTAAGATACAGATGTCTCAATCCTGAGCACATTATTTCTTGTTTTGGCAATACATCACTGCTCCATCAGGGGTAGATTGGATATCTGTTCATGATGGCCACAACAGCCCTGGAGTAAAGATATTGGAGGAAAAATAAAGAGAATTCTCTCAGACCCAATCCAAACATGCATGACACCTTTTGCACTACATTTAGGGGAGAGAGAGAGGGACTCCAGCTTCCAGCTGCAAAGCTGGAGAACAGATGTTTCAGCTGCAGTGTGGACACAGGTGTGAGGACTTACAACTGGAAAACAATAAAGGGAACATTTGTCCAGGCAAACTGGGAGTGTGGTGACTGGTCAACAACAGATTTCTGACATCTTGGAAAATTATTGGAAATGATGCTGTATCTATCTGGGCTTTAAGATTATTGCTAGCTCATGCTAGCTAACATAGAAATACCATATGATTTACCAAAAGCTGTTGCCCGGGGCAGTGCTCTGGGATGATTGCACAGCTCTGCCTGTTCAGCCAGACCCATCAGGTTCATACAATCACAATTCCCCTCCTTCTCGACAGAAGTCACATGAGTGGTGTCATTAGGTGTCAGGAGCTTGTGTGAGAGAGAGGACTTGGTGACAGCTCTTATGGCTGAGAATAAGAAATCCATGAACCTTTTAACACCATCCTCACTTCCACCAAAAACCAGACAGACAACAGGTGGGAGGAACTGTGACTTCATTTAAGGGAAAAGCAATTGCTTTCAGCTGTGTTTCATTTCTAAGGCTGTTGTCTTGAGGGACTTAACTGGAAACATGAATGGAAATCAAAGTGAAGAGCCTTGTGCAAGTCCCTATAGTTGTTTGGAAGGTGTTTGTCGCCCAGCTCCAGAGATGAAGCAGTGCTTGGAGGTGCTTCTTGCATGGTAGGAGCAGTGATGGCACTAGTGGCACCCACCAGAAACCATTCACTGCTTTCCTAGTCCTTCTGTCACCATCAAGCATTGCCAGAGCAAGGGAGGCTCTACCATGCACTGCCACAGACCCAGGAAGAGGCTTCCCTGGGCATTTCACAGTGCTCTAAACTGAAAAAGGCACAGGAAAAAAATCCTAAAAAGTTTTTTTAAACAAATAAATTGACCAGGATCTGAAGAAAAGGTGGTCTTGATTGTTGGTTTGTTGTTTTTTTTTTTTTCTCCAGGAGAGCATTCAAAAGACCCACTGGGCCAAGTAACTAAATATCTCTCTCCTCTAAATGCAGCATCGAATTTCATGATATAAAGCTTCACATTTTTCCTTCCTGTGGTTAAATCTATATGGCATTAAATTGGTTAACAGTCCCTGCCAGCAATCCTTGCACTGCAGGTGGCACAGAAATGTCAATTTTAATTCAGTATTTTATATTCAATAAAAATTCTAAGCTCATGTATGGGAGAAATTTTTTCTTGCGGAAAGAATCAGCAAAATCTGTATGTGGAGGGATAGCGTCAAGATGTGTAATACGGCTCTGAAAATTAGTCTCTACTGTATGTGTTTATTATGTATGTATAAATATTACACATGTTTATACATGCACACAAAAAATTTATTTCCAACATTAAGGTCATCGTGTTACAGACATTTACACTTCCAAGACTGATTTAATCCTTTTGATGCTGTTTTCATCAAGCCTCACAATGTACTTCAGAAGCTGTCAGTGCCAGCTGAACGATGCCGTTCAACCAGTTTCCAAGATGAATTCAAATATTCATGCACGAGAGGAAAACTGAGATTCAAAGTCAGTTCCTAAATTACAAGATGATAGATGTTTCTTTTCATGAATAGTCTGAACATTACCACCAGAGAAGAAAACCAAAGGGGAACTGATAACCTCTGTTAACATTTTGGACCTTCCCTTCGTGCCACATTTGGCTGAGGATGATCGTCAGAATTGAGAGGTGGATTGAGTCAAGTTTCCACTACATAGGCAGTCTTTCTCCTAAAGCACTGCAGGTCAGAAGCCTCTTTAGTAGGTGGTTTTAGGCCAACTCAGGGTTGTAATACAGAGCACTATAGAAAATCCAACTCAACACTTGACCTCAGGAATCCAAACTGGGTGCTCCTCAGCACCTCCAGGTGCTGGTGTGACTGTGAAATGAGTAATGAGTTTTCTTTAATGCATGGAAGAGGACTTTTCCCATCAGCTTAAGTGGTTTATTTATGTGCATTAGACATTTTGTCCACCAGTGCAGTCAAAAACAGTAGTACTGAAGCATGGTGCCAGTTGTGTGAAATGATGTGGTTTGAGCCTTGCCTGCCACCATATGCTTACCTAAACTCTCCTCTGCCAGGAGCATCTCTTTCAATCCTGCTTTTTTTTTTTCCTAGCATCTGATTTTCATTTATCAGCTTGTCTAAAAGTAAAAATGGGTTTTATTCCTGTTCACACTTCTCCTTCTTATCTGATGTCTCCTCTCTTGGCTCAAGGGCCTCCCATGAGTGCTGACAGAAA
The DNA here is from genome assembly GCA_013389985.1 of Dryoscopus gambensis. Lineage (NCBI taxonomy): Eukaryota > Metazoa > Chordata > Aves > Passeriformes > Malaconotidae > Dryoscopus > Dryoscopus gambensis. The sequence continues at coordinate 61,210 of WEIT01017767.1, forward strand.
TTCACATATAATAAGAATTATTGTCCCAACCCTTCTGCCTCCTCAGTCTTCAGCGGGCAGGGTGTGTGGCATGAGGCTGTGTGGGTGCTGTAGTCAGTATACCCAGAGCACTGGGTGGAAGTTTTCAAGATCCCTATCTTCCCTCTTTTACTGGGCAAACAGGCAACATCTCCAGCCCTGGTTTTAGCTTCATGTGACTGAATAACACAATCTATATGAAGACTATTGTCAATCTTGCACATCTCTTCCCTTATTCCTTCCAGCTATAAACCCAAGATGACACAGTTTGGAGTGTCTTTCTCATGAGCAATGAATTTAGAAAAGCTCTTTTCTTTTTCCTGTGACTCAGCCCAAGGGAAATAAAATAGTGCAAGTAAACATTGAAAATTAATTTTCAAAGATCCCTAAAAATAAGATGTGCAGCAGATTTTTTGGCACATTTTTGTCGTTCATTGCATGCTTCTCTGCTGTTGTCTTTACATAGTAAAAGACTTGATTTGCAAGTGAGATATGTCTGCAAACTTAGCATGCTCAGGTGGGAAACTTCCAAACATGAGTCTCAGGGCTGCTCCAGAAGGTCCATTTTTGAATGTTCTGCTCAGCTTCAAAGGCATCATAGCCTGTTAGAAATGTTAAATAATGAAGAGCTCACTTATGCCTTGCTGAAGGCATCTCTGCCTTTCAATGCCCAGAGTGAGGCTGGCAGAGTTTATTGCGTCATTGTGTAATCCTGTTTTAGCTTTTCTGTTTGGTTGCTTCTGAATGGGTACAAAAAGTCAGGTGGACCAGGAAGTGGAAAAAAAATTCACATGCCCGCCCGCAATTTAAGTGGAGGCAGCATCTGATGACAAAGACTACAGATGAATATAACATTTGTCATGTGCTCATATCTGTGAGTGCTTCAGCTTAGGGCTTGAGCACCAAACCAGTGACTCAAAATCACACAAACAGTCCGTATTTATAAACATGGTTTATGATCCCATTGTGTAAAGTGATGACTACATTACACAGAAGACCAGATGCTTTCATGGGTGAGCATCCCAGATGAGACAATTCCCTTGCCCACAGTGCAAATTGACAGGCCTAGTTCTGAGCTCGGGTTGGTTTAGATAAATATTTTTCAGTGCATGTACCAATCAATGTCACTGACACCAGAATGAAGGTCTAGGTTATTTTCTTTCTAATGCTTTTAAAAGTCTCGTACAAAGTGATTGCAGAATAAGCATAGATAAGAATAAAGTATACTTTGGGAATCGTTAAAAACCTGCACCCCAGTTCTGCATCTCCAGGGAGACTGTGCATGGACCACCAAACTTAACTTGGTTTCTAAGCCACTGTGAAACAGGGTGATACAGAATGGTCACAGGAAGAAATAACCAGCTTCCACTCTGATATTCACTTTATTTAAAAGAGCAGCAAGACCTAGAAGGCTTGCTTGTCAAAAGCCGAACCAGGGTATCTCTTCCGACTGGTACATTTCAGAATCAAGACATTTCTGCACTGAACGAATGAACCCTGCAGCAGCCTGAACTCTAGAATACGTTATTGGGTGCCTGGGGACAAATGTTCATTCCCTGCTGGAATAAGTTGGTCTAACTCTAGCAAAGCAGCAAACATGATAAAAGGAAAAACCTTTTTCCCTCTGAAATTGCCACCTGAACACCAAACAAAAATCCACTTGCAGTCAAAACTCTGAGGAAAATGGGCTTCATGTGGACTTTAACAAAAACTCTTCCTGCACACAACAAAATGAACATCACGATACTAGCAGTTACTGTGTCTTTAAGGACTTTACCCTAAGTGAAGACCAAGAAAGTCAGCTGGCTACACATGTGCTGGAGGAGAACTGCTGCCATCATTTACACAGTGCTCTGCCTAAGATGGTTGTTAAAAAGAACAGCAGTAGGAAGATTCAGTTAGACACATGGAGCAGATTTTCATACACTGGAAAGCAAAAAATGCAACTGCGGTGGCATTACATTTGATATTTATGCTTTATAGGCTTTTCCTTTTGTTTTAATACTGCCTTATTTTACAGAGCACAGCACGCATTTTACTACTTCACCACGCACGGACCCACCTGTGCAGTAGCACGGGGCTGCTCGGGCAATGCGCTCTCCAAAAGGCGTATTTGACCCCTGTCTCGCACGCTGATGGCCTCCGGAATGCAGCACGGCGGGCGCGGCGCGGAGCCTCCCGCCG
>WEIT01017767.1:63467-75625 GCA_013389985.1 Dryoscopus gambensis
GCCGGGACCCGCCGGACCGCGCTGACCGCCGCAGCGCGCACAGCCCGGCACCGGCCCTCCTAGTCAGCCCCCGATCGGGGCAGGAGGGCTCTCCTGTGATCAAACCCTACCTTTCTTACGCGTTTTTTGCTTTTATAATCAGAGTCATAGAACAGTTTGGAAGGGACCTTTAAAGGCTGTCTAGTCCAACCCCCTGCAATGAGCAGGGACATCTCCAACTCGATCAGGTTGCTCAGAGACCCATCCAACCTGGCCTTGGATGTTTTCAGGGATGGGGCATTGACCACCTCTCTGGGTAACCTGTGCCAGGATTTTGCCACCCTCATTTGAAAACAAAACTTTCTTCTATCTCCTATCTTAGGGCTTTAGTAAGAGCTGGAATTAGGTAGTGAGCAGACCATAGATTTGAGTCATAGATTAGAGTCACAGATTTGTGCCACTGCTGTGCTGACAAGGAATTGGGGGTAAACGTGTCACTTTACAGACATAAACGAAAGTGAGAAAAGGAGGTGGGTAGGGGCAGGTATGGCTGGTTTCCTTTCCCTCATCTCTCGGGGGTGTCCCCAGGGGTCTGTGCTAGAGGGTTGCAGAGCTGGGTCATTCTTTGTGGCTGGTGGAGCACTGATCTTTCAGTCCAGGAGCTGCAGTAATTCACAACAGTTATTTAAAATTTAAAGTTGCTTTTAACTTTTTTTAGCAGAGTTCTCAGAAGATTTGGCTAAGAATGTGAGATTCAGCACTGGAAATAGGGAGATACATTGATTTTTTTCAGAGGTGAAAGGTCCAAAAACCAGAATTCAGGCAGGTTCTGTGGCAATTCTGGGGGCACAAAGGATTTTATTCTCCCCACACTGGAAATTTATGGAGAATAAACTGGTAATCTGTGCAACTGGAACAACCCCCCTCCGTACACACACGCTGTTGAATGTACTAACCCTGGTCCTGTGTTTGAAAGGGGACTTGCACTTTTAACTGTAACTACTGGTTATTCTTATGTATATAATATATAAGGTTATATATTCTTCCTTCTCACTACAATTCTTGATTTGTTTATACCTCTGGGCTATGTCAGCTACCTGAACACCGATAGTATGTAAATAACATCAAATAAGTTGCCAGTGACCTAAAGACACAGGATCTACAAAGGTTTATGCTTTGGCAGATCTTTATGCCTTGGCTGATTAATCACTTGAAGGCAGTGCCAGCCGCCAGTGAATGATGCCAAGCTTAAGCATAAGTCTTTATTAGAGTGGGACCCAGGATGGTCAGGAACATTATATAAATGTACTAAATAACCTTTTAGTCCACTGAGATAGAAATTTAACAGCACTGTTTGACTGAACATGTGCAGAGTGCTTTGCAATAGAGAGATGACAATAACATACTGGTGAAAAAGAGGAAGGCATTGACCTTAAGTGTCTGTGAGAATCTGTAGATAAGTTCGTGATCTCCAGCTTCTGAAGAAAATAGTATTTCAAACACAGGGCAAAATAAGCTGAACTCTGGCATCAGCAAAACAGAGATTAAATGCTTGAAAAGACAAAAAGGCTGTGCTGGCAGTTCAAAGGAAATAAGCTGGACAATAATCAAAATTCAGCTTGGCTGAATACAGAAAAGCATTACTGCAGTCTGGTACAACCTCTAAGAGACAAGTTTTCTAATTCTCTTTTTTAACAATTAGAGAGATCCAGGAGTCATATAACAGCTGATCAGATTTTTTTTAGGTGAGGCCAATAGAGAAATGTTGGCATTCACACTGTTTGCAGCTTCATTGCTAAGTGAGTAGCTAATGAAGCAGCGAACTTCTGCAAATTCAGGCTGCTGTGCACTACTGTGCTAACTAGATAGTATTTTCCAATTTGCTGAAGTGCATGAGTGACTCCACAGCAAGCTTGTGTTAAAGAGAATTACCTGGGGGGTTTTTTTTCATAGACCATGCTAGACATTCATACCAATTCATTTGGTGATGTTTAGTTGATGCCTCATTCCTGCTTTATAAGCAGAGCTCCTGGCCCAAACTCGTTCCTGTTCCCTGTGAGACTTATGTAACTACAGATAAAAGCCCTTCCTCACCAAAGTCACCATGGACAAAAATAAAGTTGTGCACCATCAGCATAAAGTGGTAAGTACTAACAAGTGAAAGGAGACAGCTCAGAAGAAGAATAGTGTTTAAAAAGGGAAGAAGACAAAAGTAATCAAATAGATGCTCATGGAAACCAGATTGAGTCAGTGAGGCAAAGGATGTCTCCACAGTTATGGACTCCAGGGCATTTGTTTAGATGAGAGAAGAGATCACTCAAGGTCCCCCCAGCACCCTTAGGCTGAGATGCTTATGGTCTATTTCACAACACAGTACAGTTACCCCGCTGAAATAAGCCAAATAGACATAAATATTTCTGATCTATTAAGGGAATTTACAGTTCTGAAGATCTTCCCTTCAAAGAGTCATGCCTCACTCTCTCTTTCACACTGGCTGGTTTCTTTCTCTGGACAGCAGAGGTAAAAACCAGTATTTCTGGGTATGATTTTAATGATTATGGTAGTCTCGTTATTGTAACTGCTCAAATATAATCTCAAATACTCTTCAGCTTCACACAATTAGCAATAGCTGTTCAAAGAGTACAGGCTGGGATAGTAAGGTAATCCACGACAAGAAGAACAAAAGAAATTTCCACCAGGAACAGTGAGAACTGAACTCTCTAGATGGTCACTTAAGCTACAGCCACCTGAAAGCTTCACCTAAGGGAACACAGAGAGAAATAAAATGGAGATACATTCAGGTCATGCTTAGCTGATGAAGTAAGCCTTGCTTTGTAACGTGAAAAGGTCAGTATCAGGTCTGAGTTATGTACTCTGTTACTTCACATGGCAAGTACAGGTCGTTTTCACTGGAATATATACTACCTGCCTTCTACAATGGTCCCCATAATGGGAAGAGCCTTACTAGCCTTTGAAAAGTAACATATTTTTAATGCTATTTATAACTACATTTATGGGCTATTTATAACTCAGGTGTAGACTTCTGCTCTTCACTTCCAGCCACAGATGTGACACTGCCGAGTGCCACTGCATGAGAAGTTGGTTGGGAAAACGGATTATCAGAGACTGAGCACTCTGTGAGGACTTAACAAAAGCATAGTAAAAATGAATAAATATCACTTGATGGCTGTCTCATTTCTTGGCACTCTGTCAGTTACATCTAGAACTGGTCAAGGAAATGTGTTAGCCCAAATGGATTGATGGGTGGGAGTGAGAAGAAGATAGAGACCACTACAGAATGAAGGAAAAATACAGGAGAGTATCTTGTTTTCCTTTTTAAATTGCCACATACCAACAAGAACAACAAACCCCAATTCCAGATAAACTTTTTTTAGGCCAGCCTTCAAGGTTTTTCTCAGGCAAAAGAAAAATCAATGTTTCAGTTTTGTTGTTCTTTTGTTACCATTGCTTTTAGAGGCAGATCAATTTTAAACGAAAACATTGCTCTCTTGAAATGAAAATGAGAAACTTTTTATCTAGAATATGTCAAGCTCAATAGGCTGATATTTTTCATTATTCAAATGTCTAAATGAATGCTTCTGCTTTTTGGTATCTTCCCCCATTTCTTTTTTTTTCCCAACTAAAATTATTGACTCAAGTTCAGAAACAACTGATGCCTATGATACATCTACAATATGTGCACTTTTTTTTGCCAGGACAAAAAGGGTACATGCCAGAGCCTGAGAGCCAGAGGAGCCTCATAGCCAGCTGCTGAGGCCACCCCCAGCCAGTGGGGGCTGTCCACCAGCAGACATCTGTGCACAAGAAGCCACTACTGCGACCCTCAAGCTTGGTGAGAAAAAAGACAGTGAGTTGGGGAAACACAACACAGCTGCTTTTGAACCCTCTTTCTCTTGGCAAAGCTTTCAGTAAGTGGAAGGAAGGAACATAAAAATCCCTAGCTTTGACTACAGAGTTGTTAAAATAACTTAGCTTTGGCTAAAAAGCAGTTAGGGTCAGAATTAACAGACCTACAGACCTTTTTTTTTTTTTTTTTTGAATTATCTGTTTTGCTTAACCCTTGATTTCAACTTCCATAATACCCACCGTAAGATTTTCTTTCAGTGTCACATTGATAGTGCTCCTTCTCCCTGTGTGCTGAGGAGCACAAAGCAGCATGTGCAGGTCAAATCACCTGCCCTGGATCACATCACATCACATCACATCACACCACATCACAGGGCCCTTTCTAACCAATGGAATTACTGTCCACCTCTCAACTCCTACAGGATGTGGAGCTTCCTAGATTGTCTCACGGAGGCAACAAAGCAAAAAATGTGGTGAGGAGGGGGAGGAGGCTTGCCAGGACAGACTTCTGCTACTTCTGTAAGTAACCTGAGGGACTGTTCTTTGTTAACTCACAAGCACACTAAGCTCCTCAAGCTCCTTTCCCACTCTCCTCACTGGCTAAACTCAACATCTCAAACTCTTTGTTGACTTTGGTAGGAACGACTCCATTTTGCAGCAATAAGGGGTGAATACATCTCCACGTAGACTCATGGACCATGCACCACACTTGTGAATCTCTGCAACTTTATTTCTTCAATTCAAAAAAAAAGAAGGTTCAAATCACAGAGTTGCACACTAACTGAGCACTGAAGCTGCCTTTAATTCTGACATTCACTTAATGCTGACAAATTAGTTGAGTTCTTGCAATTTATATAAGGTTTCATCAGAATATAGTTCAATATTCAATTAGGAAACTTTTTTGGGGGAGGAGGCATCCTGCAGATCTTTGAACACTGTGATCAATATATTAAAGAACAGGGAGCCTTTGAAGCAGAGCTGCTCTAATTAATCTACTTTATTTTGCATTTTGGTTGACTCAGAAAAATATTCTTTCACTTCCAGTCTGTTCCCAGTACTGATAACTGATTCTGCCCCAGCATGAGGGGACTGGATAAGCAACATTAGAGTATCTCAGAACCCTCAGTTTCTGAGATACTCTAATGAATGAGCTAACCTTTGAGCAGCAACTTGCAAACAAAACCAAAACATATTTTTCTCTTTTGCAAATGCATCCTGATTATTCTACATTTATAGGCATAAGGAGTCCTTAGATTTGTCTGCTTTCTTTAAAGCACTTACTGATGTTGTACCAGCCAGGCCTTGATATGCTACAACACACCAGGCTGGGAATCCATTACAACACAGCCACTAAATACATGCTAGAAGCAGATGTGCTCCCTGGCTTGGGAAATATTGATGTTATATTTAATTACGTGACATAGTAAAACAGAGCAGAAACAAAATCACATGTGCAATTAATGAAGGGCAGGAAACTTATATTATGATACTAATTTATTAATTATTATAGATTTATTTATTAATTATTAGATTTAAGAACATAATACTAAGCACGTATTTTACTCAGATGAGACAATTTGCTGAATTCAAGTCACTGTTAAACCTGAACAGTCTGTCTGGATCCTACTTGTCTTAATACTTAGAGTCTAGAACATTCGGGTCAGAATGTCTGAGTTCAGATGGAAATATCTCCAAAGTAGAGTATAAATAAATGTTTTAATCTGTGGTGAGGGTTTCCATCCCTTGACTCTAAAGAGAGAGCAATTACAGTAGACCTCAGCAATTATGCAATGCAGGGTGATGTTTCTTTACCACTGCAGGCTTCAGATACCATTACATAAACCTACACGACACTACAATTATTGGGTCCCCAAATTGTGTCCTATGCTGCACTAGCAGCCCTCAAACTCTTCCTCTGCAGCCTGCAAAAGGATGTCAGTGTAAGAGGGATGGCAGGAAGGGAGCACAGCCCCAGCACCATCACATTCCCAAGGAAGGCTCACATCCTCCCTCCTCTTCCCTCTCTGTGTAGGGGCTAGGCACACCAACAATGCTTAGGTCACAATTGTGAGGAAAATAAGTGGAGGACAAATAATGGGTTGTCACTGCTTTCTGTGTACAAAGCCAAGGGATGCTTCTCTAGGGCATCAGTTCAGGCAGGATACTGCCGTGTGGAGCAAGTGAAATGGGCACATCAGCATTTCTGCCTCACCATCACACAGATGGCAGAAGGTTTGTCCTGGTTGAAACGCCACCGAGGCATATTGTGCTTTGTGTGGGCCCTAGCATACAAATAAAATGGTATTCCCCATCCATCTCCCTCACTGTTTTCCCCACCTTTCCCTGATTTTCCCTAGTCTGCATGTTTGAGAGCTGTGCAACTGGATACAAAGATAAGGGGGTAAAAATGACTGTTGGATACAACTTGGACCTCAGAGCACAGTCAGTTTTATCCTTGATAAGACTGGGTGCTTTGAGAGAAAACCAGAGTGTGATTATGCCATTATTTGTGGAGGCCAGTGGACCTGCTGGATAAGGAATGAGGGGGTCCTATGATGGGATAAATCCTAGATTTCTTTCCAGCTTATGGTGACTGAGATGGCTTTCCCCAGAATGCTCTGTTCTGTTCTGTTACACCCTCAGAGCTTTCGGATTGGTTCCCTTCCCCCAGACCCCCACTGGTCTCGGGGTACTTTTTGAAAACCTTGAACGAGTGTGGACGCATTAAAGATCTCTCCTGCAAAACCCCATGTGAGGATTCTCTCTGCTCATTCACTGTTGGACTATTTGACTGGCCATCCAGTGTGACAGCGTACGTGTGTGTGCAAGCGTGCTGGTTACACAGGGAGATTTCCTTAGAGACGTTTTTGGGAAGGTCGCGGCATTCTACCACACAAGCTCAACGCGGCAATTATTTGAAAGACTGTAGCGCAGCCGCACAAATACAAAATGCAAATCTTTGATTGTACAGGCAAATTTATCTTTGGCACTACATACAAGTGCTTTACTTTGCAGCTCTACCAATCATTCAGTGGAGGTTTTGATGAAATCCTATTTAACATGAAAAGTTATTGGTGCCTGAGGACAGATAGCTCAACAAATATTAATGAGAAAAAGTAAATAAAGAGAGCTATTAGTAAGAAAAATACCCTTAGGCCCACTGTCCTTCACCTCTCTGGGGCTTAGGGCATCATTGCATGTACTATATTTGCAGCCTAGTACTCAGTTGCAAGATTTTGTTAGTAATTGACAACAGATAATACAATAAAAAATCATCTGTAAGATTTATGGAGACTGTAAGGCTTAAAACAGAACAGAAGTCATCTTGAACTGAAGCAAGATTCCCAGGACACCAGAGTAAACCATATTTATAGTGGAATTTCAACTAGCTCTCATTGTAATTTAAAAACATAAACAGAAGTGGATACTGTATATTCAATGGTAATAATTTCCTTTTAGAGATACCTAGCACTAAACAATTGGCCAGGAGCACTGTAATGTATGGATAACGAATTATCTTTGAGCAGCACTTTGCATCTAAATGATGCCAGTGTACTTTCTAGATTAAATACTTGGCTGTTGTAACTCCGCCACAGTTGGAGTGATTTCAGAGAATCCACACTTGTACACTTGAGTGAAGGATGCAATGATATTTTTCTTTTTATGCACATTGACATTCAGCCATTGATGAAAAGCTGTCTACTAGCTAACAACACTGCTTCATGTGACTCCAGATAATACTGGTCTGAATGAAACCTGGAGGGAAATGAGACAGACGTAAATCATGAACTGAGAGGTTTGCATCTGTATAAAGCTGATGGGGACCAATTAGTAGCACTGTTATTGATTCACATGCTGGAACGCGTCAGACAATTACTCACCTCTTGATTTTTCCCCTATAAATCTGTCCAAGAACAGACATTTTTGTATACAGACTTGTTGAGTCCTTTTGACATCTGATCACTACAAGTCCCATCACCAAACACATCATGGTGGCAGTGAGATTCCCCCCATGTAGTTTCTTTGCACATCATAGTCCTTATATTCCTTTCACATGTGGCAGAAATCTTACAAGAAGTCAGGTAAAAATTTTTTAAAAAGTGACTCAGAGCCTTGTGATTAGTTTTCAAGCAATTTATCTAGGATTGATCAGCTATTTCAAGTCAAATATTAATTGCTCACATCTGTTTCTGAGGTATCTGGGTCTGCCAGAGCCCTCCAACACTTGGATGCAGAAGGCAGCTTTCCCATGTTCCTGGGTGCTTGGCTCCAGTGTTTTGTCTGGGGTTTTGCCATCTCTCCTTTCTCTGACAGAATGCTGTGGTATTATAAAGAGAAAACTCCATCTGCTGTATGGGAAACCGAATTGCAGCTAAGGTTGATGTATTTCTCTTGCCCGTGCTCAGGGAGGGGACTGCCATTCAGGAAGTACTGTCACAGGGCTGTACAGATCCAGACAGGCTATTTGTGTGTCTTAGACTCCTTTCCACTAATAGGTAGTAAAAACAGAAGAAAAATAGTTGGTCCTGCCATGGGCTCCATGAAGGTGGAGCTGCTTCCACACAAGTAACCCACTGGGATCACCCCAGGGCTGTGTGGCCAAGCAGGTCTGTGGAGGGACTCGCATTGATTCAGGAAGCTCTGGATCGGGTCTGAGTGCTCTGCTCCACTTTTCCAGTGATCCCAGTTTTCCACAGTGTTTTGCACAGCTCCAGTGCTCCCATAGATCCACCTGTGGGCTCACAGCCTGCAGCAGGCTCCTGCAGAACCTCAAGCAGACATGGGGCCATCCTTGCAGAAAGGCACAGGGCTCCTGAACAGCGGCTGGAGGAGACAAACAAATGACTGCAGAAAATCACTAGGGTGTTAAAGAGACGCCACTACAAAAGCTTAGTGATTTGCACTTCAAATAGCCAGTTCCCTGGTGCAACACAGTTCTTACCCCATGACAGCATCTCATAGCAACTCCTCATTAAGTTGTCTAAATATTTTTCCTATAATGGACTCCCAGCCTCTCCGGCTCCTCTCACTTGTATACACCTACCCAGACCCTTTCCTGCAGAGGCAGGCATGATGGTGGTGCTGTGAGCTGGCAAGGCTGGCGGCAAGGAGCAAGGTGGCCGTGACCACACAACAGAGCAGGACATCCTGTCCCCTGCCCCAGGCAGCCAGGGGTGCCTGGCACAGGGGGGCAAGGAACCAGAAGGAGGTGATACATTAGGAGTACTTGAGATGTCAACAGCATGCTGGGGCATCAGGAACAAATTCCTGATGTTGCAGGAATCATATTCCCTCAATAAATCTGTTAATAAAAAAGAACAAACTCTAAAAAGTTTGGTTTTAAAATACAGAACTACAGAAAAATGCCACAGTAGCAATTCCAGATGAAACTAAAGAAATCAGTAACTCTAGCTGAGATCAACTGGGAAAAAGATCTTAACATGATGGAAAAAGATCTTAACATGATGGAGAAGGAACATAAAGCTCACATCTTATTCTTTTGCTCTGGGGTTTCAGAAACCTACCTGACATTTGGAATATGCAAAACTTAAGAGATTTCAGAAACAGCAAAATGCAGTCCATGAATTTTATCCAGTTGTCAAAATGTCAGAGTTGTTTTTTAATGAATTCCCGTCATTTTAGCATTTGCCTTGACCTTCCAGTGGCTTAATATCTACTCCTGATACTTTTTTTCTGGTACATACCAAGGAGGGGATCGGAATAACTGTACTTGTACTGCATTTGGAATGTTGTGATCCCAAGTTAAAAAGGATTAATTATTGCACTGAGTTCATAAAGGCTGTTGTCGTATTTTACATATATCTGAATGCTCTCATTTCATGGCAGTGTACGCAGCCTGTAATCTGATCAAACTCATGGTAAAGGGTCACAGTGTGACACCTTCAGAGCCATCACAGCAACCCACCAGGACAATGTGTACTCACTACTGGCAAAAATCTACCTCAATATCCAGCGACAAGACTGTGAGACACACTCCTCAAGCACTTTTTATTTTTCTGGGGCAGCAGTTTGCTCAAATGCCACTCAAGATGTATGGCTTTTTGTTGGTCACTGTTCCAGAATTCATTGCCAGGAGACAGCAGATGAGAATTCAGAGTTTCCAAAGATTTATAAAGCAACCTGGAAAAGAAGCCCACAGAACTAACTAATAAAAGCATTTAAAATAGATTCAAGAAAAAAAAAATACTGCCCTGCTACATATACAAGAATACATCTCCAAACTATTTTTATACACAGGATCCATTCTTGCCAATTAGACTGTGTTAGATAGTCTGGAGAAGAGATTTTTTGTGATCATTTAAGTTTAATATCTTATACAGAGCTATGCTCTTATGTCTGCTCTTATGTCAAGCTGTCAGATAAAGTGCTAAAGTAGAAATAAAACAAATACCAGATTTCCTTTTTTGTCTGGCTTTCAGAAAAGTATACTGAGTGCCCCAAATAAATGCTCGTTATGTTACTTTCCTTAAAATAAGATTAGTGAGAAAATAGTTTAGCACATAAAAAATTCCTCTGCCATCTTAAATTAGTTGGCAGGCTCTGACAGAGAGACTAGAGACATTCCTTTTATCTGATGGAAAAAAATCTTTCTTCCTGGACTGAGGGATGGCAGCTTTATTCATTAGTTTTTTGGGGTTTTTTTCAGTAGAAAAATGCTGGTGGGTGCAGGAAGCAGACTATCATTGGTGGGACATTATTAACCTAGACTTTGGGAAGCTGCAGTTTGCTGCTCCCTGTGGGCTGGGAAAATCACTGAAATCCACACTTGCACTGAAATAAATGCCCTGAAGGAGCTGGGATGTTATCTCTCTATGCCACTGTTCACAATGGGGAAAATAAGGGTCAAGTATTTTGCCACTTTAAAGGAGACATGAAAGAATGACAGTGTTTGACTTACAGGTAGTCTGGATCCATTAGTGAATTATAAAAAAGGATTTATCTCTGAATTTCCTCTCTTCAGTCAAACAAAAGTGACACGTGTAATAAGCAGAACGTTTACCAGCTTCTACTGAAAAATATTTTAGCATATGCATAGTGAGACATAAGGAGACAGAAATCGGTGCTTAGAGGTTTAACTTCTCTAGGATGAAAGGACATTGGTGCCTTTGTGATCTACGGGATTCGGAGTCACAGACAACCTTCCTGTTTGGGGTTTGTACTGTCATTAGTGCAATAAGCGTCCTGATCAGTGACAGGTGCTCACAGGCTTTGCAGTGCCACAAACAACACTGACAAAGAACAGGCTCACAAACAATTTGAAGAACCCCTCATCTTCTGCAGGTTCAGGGAGATCAGAGATTTAGGGATATGCACGTAATATATTGCAGGGTTAAGATTTCTTTTCAAATTGCCAGGCTAGGGAATTTCAGTCCCTGAGCTTTTAAAGGTGTGATCAAAAATAAGCAAACACAGAGCAGAGGAATGCAGCGCATTTGTCAAGTGGTATCATGATGTCTCCATCAGGAATACACTTCTATCAGTTGTATCTGCTTCCTGAACACTGGTAGCATAGTTTAATTAGAAATATCACCAGATATAGGAGAAAAAAAAATTGGGACCAAAAATTATTAACTGAGCTTTTGGAAATTAATGCCATCTACAAGCCAAGCAACACAGGTTTGTCCATTGCCCAGCAAGGCTGATTCATAGATCAAGGCGTCAAAAATTATGTAATATTGTAGCAAATGCCACTTCTGACTACTATGTTGAGAAACTAGAGAAAGATTTCTTTGGCAAGGCAAATCAATGCCTACTTTCAGCTACAGCCTGCCTTAGTGCTCGATGATAGATGTTAGCACCTTCTTGCTTTGGTTTCTACGCTAGTGATGAACGATACCCACATTGCGTAGTTCTCACTACCAGCACCTTCCCACCAAGAGCAAGACCGTAGCAGATTCTCCAAACAGTTATTCCTTGCACCACCTTCATATCTTTTTCAACAGCTTTTGATCAAAACAGCCTGGAAATTCCGGACACAGTGCAAATTGTCAACGCACACATACCTTGAACAGTAACCGTGGCATTGCTCTGCCACCGCTGTGCTTTTAAACATCCAGCCTGGGCAAAACGCATGTGAAATCTCCAGATGGACAACATAGTGTTCTGATGAGCTCCATGACAAAAACTGCCAAATTAAAGCCCTGATAATGATTTAATCTGGCACTTGCACACTGAAATGAAATTGCGTATCTGTCCTGGGTTATCTGTATTCTATTACCATCTTCATGAGCTATTGAAACCAGGTGTAGCAATGTTCCCTGCCTCCTCCCTCTGGACTATCTTCTGTTAAT
>WEIT01017767.1:83133-108952 GCA_013389985.1 Dryoscopus gambensis
TGTTATCAACATTATCCTCATACTAAACCCAAAAACCACAGCACTGTGTCAGCTACTAAGAAGAAAATGAACTTTGTTCCAGGCAAAATCAGGACATATGTACAAACTCAAAACCAATTCTTCTTTTTAAGAAAGGGCTGGCTGTTACTTCTATGGAATAGCACTGCTAATGTAGCACAGGTATATGTTTTTCAACATGAGATGTGGATACGACTCCTAACATCTCCTTCCCCTTAGGTTTGCTTCCATGATGCTGACACACTGATTCACCCCAGGGTGAGTGATGGAATCTCTGACTAGGACTGAAATTAAACGTGTATTCATTAAAGCCGTTCTACTTATGTCAAATTTTCTGAGGTCTCTCAGCTCTTTTTGTTCTTTTTTTTTTAAATTATTATTCTAGTCTGCAACAGTTTGGTTATTGCCATCAAAAACTGAGCAGGTACATAATTTCTAATTAAACTTTGACCACTATTTTATTTGTTTGACTTCTTTAAAAAATTGCTAATTTGTAATTTTCCTGACAGGAATCAAATTAACAGTTTTGAATTGCCTTGAGCTCTTATCATTCTCAAAGTCCTGTACACCTACATGGTCTATTCTGACTGGGATAACTGGCCTTTCCAGATCAGACTTGGAAGATTATTTATCATGTGGGTTTTACACTTAATTAAATATCAGATACATTGCTTTTTGACTGGAAGAATTCAAACTCAAATATTCCCTAGGGGATTCTAGAGCAGAAAATCATTCTTCTACCTCCCACTTCCAATATGTTGATTTATTTTCCAAAATTTCAGTTCTTGAGGTAGCCAATGTCACATACACCTCGAAGGAAAAAAAAAAGTTCTTTCAAACACTTTTACTTTTCCCCCCCCCACAAATACTATAGCTTTTCTATTTTACTTTTCTTTTTCTTGAAAAGATGTCATCAGTCACTGCTGAGAAAGGCTTTACTTGATCAAAACCTGCTTTGACACAATGTCTGAAACTCACAATCTGAAATATACATGTCCTGCAGTCACTCTGCTCTTGTATCCATTCAAATTCCCTCTGTGTGACTCAGAATTGGAACAAGAACTTGGCTTATCCACCTCTCAAAAAAGTAGCTTTGTCAGCAGTTTAGACCATCTGAAATAGGCTTCTCTTAATTTGTTTTGGAGCCCTTCCCTTGGATACACTTAATTAAATATTAATTGTCCCCGTGGGAAAAAAAAATGAGGAGAGGGTGACTTCTGCTGGGTGGAAAAGGGAAAGCCATGTTCCAGCGCCTGCTCTGGAAAGTATGTAATTACACATGCAAAACAGAGCAGAGGGGTTGTTTTAGACGGAAAAAAAAACTTCTGGGACACCCATAGGAGGAACAATATATCTTTTCACCAGTTTGTCTCTCACTGGAAATGCTTTCAATAATGGCAGAAGGAAGGTAGAGATGCAGCATTAATAGCACGGCTCCCTGGGATTTTTCTGCAGAACTAAGCATGTCCTGAGACTGTTTCTCTTGAGGCAGCCTTGTATGCAAGATGTAGGGACAGAGGTGTGTGCTAAGCCACAGGCTAGCAAAACTGGAGTAGTTTTTTGCAAGTACACAATTTGTGAGCAGCCTATTCAAGGTCCCAGGCACATATGACTTTATCACCCTGTGTGAGTAACAGCCCTTCACCACCACTGAGTAAAGGACACTCACTGCAGGCACCCTGTGAGCGTGGAAATTGGACAGGGAATTTCATGTGTGACAAATGAGATGGAGTTTCCTCACCGGCACTACAGGCAAAGCCATGGATGTCTTTATCACATCTGACCTTGGTCTCTCAGAAGGGGCAATGAGAATTGCAAGACATCTGGACAACAGATGTGAAATGCAATCCACCCTTGTCTACTGCGTTTGTACCATGATATTGTGAGCAGAGCTCCGGGACATGTGTCATGATTGTAAATGACTACACAAAGTGAAGGGTAACTGGGACTCTGGAATCCGCCTCCAGATGGGCAAGGAGACCTACAGGATCAGAATAATTGGGCAGACAAGAGGAGGTAGGAGCGAGCCTGATAATTAATATATGAGAAGGGAAAAATTGTTACTGTACTAAGAAGTAAATTGAGTGCCTTTGGACAAACCTTGCTAAAGTAATCATTGTCCATGCTGTTTGTACTCTTTTTTGTTTCTTGGCTTCTTGCTTCCCCTGGTGGCATAGGTGCAAAACTCTTGTGACCAGAGATTGTTTTTGGATGCTTGGAAATGTATGCAGTGATATGGCTGGTAGGAAGAACTGTTGCCTCTCACTTGGGGCTGGCTGGGAACAATGACAAATCAGTAATGCAGCATGGGAAACTGTAATGCCCTAGCAAGCTGAACTGAACTGAACATGTAGAAATTAGGATCTGAAATAGGGCATTTCTAGCTCTGGGTTGGAAATCCCAGTCCTTTGTTTCTTTTTAGGTAGGGACACAAGCCCCAGTAAGAGAACAATACCTCATCTTTCTGTCTGCTATCTAACCATGTATAGAAAGCTCTGCTTCAAAGAGATAACAATGGAAACGAGATAAATGATGGATAACAGAAAATGCACCAATGAACTCCAGCTGACTCAAATTTTCCGTAGAGCACTTTTCCCACTGGAAAGTATATGGAACTACTGATTTCGAACAGTTTTATTTTGCGTTTATCAGATCGGCTTGGCCTCCCTAGAACAGAAATACAACTTCAAAACAAGTTAAAATGTGCCAGTTCGTCATTTTGCATTTTTCCCACTATTTTTCTTTCTGAAATACTTTGTTTAAATTTTTTTTTCTTCGACATCAAGATAATTTCAGGGAACACAAGCTCCTTTTATCATTGTCCTCCTGGACTTACTTGAAAATCCTTTTTCAGGCAGAAACTGGATTTTGTTTTGTCTTTGTTCAGAACACTTAGAAAGCTGTGGTTTCTTTTTTCCTCTTTTCTTTTTTTTTAATAAATTAATCTATAAAACTGACAACTCAGTTGCTTATAGAGCTACAAACCAAGATGACCAGGTTTCTACATCCCCCAAACCACCACCAGCAGCCCAGCAGTGTTGATTGCTTAGCAGGTATCACAGAAGAAATTAGCTTTCAAGAAATCTTAGAAGAAAAGTGATATAGTGACTACTGGGATTTTGGCATGGGAAACCATGAGAGAAGCGGATGGGGGTTTAAGGGCTGGCAGAATCATCAGGAAAACAGAGAAAAGGGGGAAGTTACAGGATATAAATTGATTATCGGAGGCTTTCTCTCTGCAGTATCTCTGTTCCTTAATAGCCTTTGTGTGTTGTCATTGATACCTGTCCTTCTGAGGAAGACTAGGCCTTGAAAGGACTTGAAATTACTAAGTCCATAGACACTTCATGAGAAGATGAAATATACTTTTGTTATCTCATAACAATTTGATGTAGGTATTGAGCATTGCAACTGTTCAAGCTACTTTGCCCTGTCTTCCATTCTGTCTTCCTGTGAGGGGCTTCTGGGGAGGGTCTTTCACAAAATTTTGGAACGCAAACTAGCAACATAATGAGTTGTACTGTCATGTTTTATTGACTTCCATATGCCAACAGATTCAGCTGAATTCTCACACAGACAATATTTGGGGATAAAGGCTGGAAGTTATTTATGACATTGCCTGTCATGAAAGTTTTAGAAATGTAGGGGGAAATTCCCTATTTTTTATTATATACACCGCACTTTTCTACAAGCTATTCAAAAGCATTCAAATAGTCTCATTTTTCATTTAAATGTCACATCTCTTCATACTGTTGATGTTATGTGTAATATTAGATCAGGTTTTACTCTCACACAGATTAAGAGTAGATAGCATAAGCTATCAGAGAGTAGATAGAAGATTATCTGCATTCCTTGTGCTTATATCAGTAAAAGGAGATTGCATTTAGCACCACAGCCAAAGGATAAAGATCAAATGTATCTATTGAACCCAGTGAGTTATTGATCAGCAGATTTAATTCAACATGTTAAAAAAAAAAAAGTTGTACAGGAAAGGCAGATGTTATCCTGTCTACTACAATATACCTTTTAGGAGGTGAAAAGATGAAGAATTCACCTCCCTCCACTCAAAATGCCCCAAAGCCCTCCAACAAGCCATTAGAGGAAAACACTTTCAACTTCTAGGCAATTAGACTTTTATTCACCAAGCAAATTTTCTTATATTTTTACCATTCCATAAGCCACTTTTTCTGACTTTCTGCCTCTAGCAGGTACCAATATGGAACTCTGCCAGGAAAAAGTACACAAAAAACTAGCACAGCTATTTTCCCATGCTGTTATGAAAGCTATAGAAATCCTTCCCGACTCAGGTTTTTTCATTTACATCCAAAAACATACAGCATATTTTCACTTGATAATCTACCGGAGCTTATAATGAACAGAAAACCATATGAGAATGAATAGAGTGGACGGCAACTCTGCTTCAAAGTCAAGAAAGACTGATTAAAATTCCCTGTGCAGCTTTCATGAAGCCTCTTTCTGTGCACTTTTTATGGCATTGTCTCTCATTGCATGCTCACATACAGCTCTTTTCACAGGGCACGAGTGCACTCTGTGCCTCAGATGAGCAATGATTACTGGCAGAGGAATTACTTCATGTTTTCTGCATTGCTCAGCATGCATAGCACATTTACTGCATCACACCAAGGCAGAAAGCATCTCTTCACTGCTCATTTCGGTCTGTTCTCCTCTGCATCAGATTTCTTATCTCATCCATTCCTGGCTCCACTTATAGTCTTCCCATCTAGTCTCAATTTTCTCAGTCAGGCCCAGCCTTATCTGGTCTCCAACTCCTGTGCGCCCATTCCAGGTTGATTGACACTGCAGTTGCTTCAAGCAGATGGAGCCTTTGTTAAGGTAGCAGAGATAGCTTTAAGCTAATTAACATAGGAAGCATTTAGAGTGAAACCCAGACTGAAACCTGTTAAAGCCCTGAGCAAACTCTTGGTGGCCCCACAGGGCTGAGCCCCATGTCACCAGCGTTCAATGCTGATACAGCACTGCAGTGCCCATGGGCTGCCTCTCCATGGCCAGTGCCAACTGCTTTCAGCCTCCCTCTTCACATCTGTCTTCTCTTTCAATAATCAAACCAGTTGTGGACTACTCTGCACACAAACTGGGATGGATGTCATCATGGGGGGATCCTGAGACGTTATTTTCTAGACAGCAGCAGAAATGGCAGTAATATTGCTATTAATCTCTGTGCCTCCAAAACAGCTCTGACACCCCTTTACAGCCAGGCTTCCACTTTGCCTCAAGAGCGGAAATGTCGACCTGTTCAGTGTAGGTAATATTCACACATGCTGGGTCCCAGATACTAGGTCAAAGGCAAAAGAAAAGCTGTTGTGTCACCTTGCCTTGACATTCTGTGGGACATCAATGCAGAAAGCAGATGATTACAAAATTCCATTCATCAGAGAAGAGCTCTATCTCAGGCTGATTCCCAGCCCCCAGCTCTCAGCATTGCCCAGCTCACAAACATGTACAGAGGCCTTCTGCAAAAATGCAGCGCAAACAGGAAAGCTTGGGGCAAAAGAATACATGATAATCAACATCAATGCACTAAATGCTTATATTCAGGATGACATAAGCTCATTTTATGTTTGCTTACCCAGGACTTACTATGTCAAAAGAAATACTGAAAGACAATTTTTTTCAGCTTTTTCATAAATTTCAGTTTCCAGCTTTTATTACTTTGTAATTAGTCATGGATGTTGCTTTCATAAAAGCCATAGCCACGGAGAAAACTCCCTAAATAATCCCTAATTTAGTCCCTCAAAGGGAATTTGGCAACCACCTCAGATGATTAAATGGTGATCAAGTAACTGCCTAAACTGAGAAGCAAGAGGCTGCTCTGCAGCCTGTCAAGTTTTCTGGTAAAGATCTGAGACTTGTGTTGCCCCTGTTACCCAGGGAGGAAGTCAATTTGCTGGATGGTGCTGAAAATAAGACTCTTTCCTTGTCTTCCTATCTTGCAAATGCAATGTCTGTTTGGCTCCACACTTTATTACTTCCATTCTCATCCTGTAAGGAGCCCTGAGGCCTTATGCCTCTTCCCTGCCATGTGTTACTGCACAGCTGGGGCCAGTGCAGGTCAAGGAGAAGGTAATACCCTGGTGGGTTGCCTGATCCTATTCTCACCAAAAGACTTGAAAAGTTTCCAACCCTCTGTTTATCAGATTTGGGAGTCAATTAGCACTTTCATTTGTAGTATCTGCTTCAATTAAAACTTGGTTTTGTTTGTTTATGTTTTTCTTGTGGTCAGAAAAATTTTTGGCAGGTTTCAGCCAAGCTTCAGGGGAAATTTTTCAGACCTTTCTAGCCAGATTTACATATGTATGACCAAACCTGCTAGTTTGGGTTCTTATTTTCAGGAGGAAACTGATAATGACTTTTGCATTCAGCAGGACACTGCGTGAGTTGAGGTTATGGGGCTTTCGCATCAATTTTTATTCCTACTTTTTTTTTCTCCATCACTAATTTGCAAGTTGGTATACTGTTAACTGCACTGAGATTGCTGATATTTACTCCAATTTATGCTTGACCTGATGGAAGCAGCTGGGCCTCCTCTTTCTCCCCTGTCAAAGCCACCAGGACTCCATCATGGACTGTCAGTATGAGTTCCAGCTGCATGGATAAGGCACTAAGTGAAATCAGAAACTTCATCCACAAACTGGCTGTACACAGTGTGTAGCAGTGCAGCCTCTTCAAGCTGGTGGTGACCATGTCCTTCAATAACCAGTTCAGAAATATGTTAAAGACACAATCGGGCGAGACAAAGCAGCTCAAAGTCCATGATCTTCTTTAGGAAGCACGCTGGGAATCATTCAGGAACTCTGTCAGGTTTCATAAGAAGATCAAAATGTCTGCCACGGTGGCAAGTGGAAGTCCTGGAAAAACACTGCCCTAGGGCTTTCTACTGCATGTGTTCCTAAGTGTCAAGTTACATTCTGTACAGGTATTTGAGCATATGAAATTCCTTGATTCCACCTATTACTCTCTTCAGTAGTTTCATTGTTGGAATAGAATAATGGGCACTTTAATTCCAAATAAAGGTTTCTCTACTAAAGAAAAAAAAAAACAACACCTTTAAACTGAAAGAGTGGAGTTTTAGATCAGATGTTAGGATGAAATTCTTTACTATGAGAGTGGTGAGACACTGGAACAGGTTGCCCAGAGAAGTTGTGCCGAGATGCAGGACCTCAGGACTTCTGAACAATGAATCAATATGATTTTGCAGAAGCCCAAACTTACTGGCAGACAAAAACCCAGCTCTCAGTCCAATGTTAAAAAGGGGGCTGCTATCCCTGAAGCTGTTTCAGTCCTGCTCTCTTTTCCTCTCCAATGGTATTTTAGCTTTTCTACAAATTCCTTTTACTTTTCTCCTCCTCCAGTTCATGCATTATTCTCTGCAAACTCTGAGGCTCATGTGTAGAGCATTCACTTCATGGGCTTTCTCTTCCACTTGGTGCTCTAAAACTCTCTTCTCATCTGTTAAAGTCTCAACACTCCTGCAAGTGTCACCCAGCTACTGCCAGCTGTTTGCTGTCTGTAGATACCAGGATCCTCACAAAGTCTATTACTTTCAAATACCTCTTGTTTCAGCTCTGCTCCAGGAGGCTCTGGTCTAAAAGTTATGTCCACTGGATTTTCAGACGTTTCCATTGGTGGTGTTGTGGCAGCTGCCTCATTTGCCTCTTCTCCTGTTGTCTGCTGGGCAACATACTCATCTACTAGCACTAGTTTTTTCTTTATCACAGTCCCCAGCTCTTCCCTGGCCAGCTCACCTTTGGTGAGGGAATTCTGTAAGTCAGCAAGCTGGTCTCCTTCCAAGATCATAACAGGATGGCATTCCTCAAGCTGCTGGCATGCCATTATAGTCCTCTTCTCTCTTGTGAGTTACCTCTCTGAGGGTCAGCCCATTTCTGGGTCTTCCCTTCTCCCTTATGAGTTCCCTCCCCAAGAGTCAGCTGGTCTCTGGTCCTTAGTAGAAACACCTGGTTCAACACAGCTGTGATTCATCAGGATCAAGACTGCTTACAGCCCATTCCTGTGCTCCTACTATAGGGCTTTTTGCAGACAAGACAGCAAACATGATACAAGCATTTTTTACATCAGAATCCTAAATCCATATAACACATAAGCCTATCCTAAATCCATGCAAGACACTATTACTTGATTCGTTCCATATCTATGTTCCTTGGGCTTTTTCTGCCTGATTAAAGACGGTTTGGCTGGGGCACACTATTGCCTTTCACATACAGTACAAGCATTACAACACCTAGACCTGGAAGTGTTCAAGGCCAGGTTGGATGGGGCTCTGAGCAACTCTGGTCTAGTGGAAAGTGTCCCTGCCTATGCAAGGGGAGGTGGAACTGGATGATCTTGAAAGTCCATTCTATGATTGATTCTATGATTTAAGAGTTATTTAATAACTGCATGCTGTGAGAGGTTACTTGTGATCTCAGGCACAAGGTCATACAGACAGAAGTATATGTTTATGCACATACTTCTACATAGAAAGGGATTTTACTAACAGTTAAATGCTCAAATATCTGTTCATGATTCTTTGAGTTCTATTTACTGACAAATCTTTTTTTAACCACTAAACACGAGCTCGCTGTTTTCACACTATGAACTCCCTCTGCAGGGAGATAGAAGTTTCACATACAGTAGGACAGAAAATCTAAACAGTGAATAATGAGGACAACATGAGTTTACAGCAATCTCAAACTCAGTTTCTTTAATTTCCTTTGCATGAACTTTATCTATGCACTTTATACAGGTTCTTCATGTCTTCAAGCAAGGAAAATATTTATCCGAGAAAGAATAAAAGAAGTATTCACATTTCAAAGGCATAGATACAAAGGATTCACATATGCTCTTTAAACAGATATCAAGCTACACGATTTTGAATGAGTATTCTGGTTTTAATCTGGACAGACTTTGTGAGGAAAATCTTTGTGGCCTTGGTTTCTCTGCTGAAGTCAGGAACGAAGATATCATACTGAAGCCAGTTGTAATGGTGTCATTTTCCACAGCTACCAAACATGCCAGGCCACTAGACACAAGTAAGAAACACCTGCTAGATAGCACGTAAGTGAACATGATTGACAGGAAAATATTCTCAGGTGTGTGTACTAGCTCTCTCAAGAAATCTCATTCTCTTATTTTTGTCCAGGATGCGAACGATGCTTGTTTGCTGCTGTGCTGTCTCTGCCTGGGGCTGTGGGGGCAGCCAGCAGGGACAGCTGGTGGGCAGGGGGAGCAGGCCAGCTGCCAGAAAGGCAGCAAGAGGGGAGGCCAGGGTCAGGGGTATGGCCAGGGGCTGGCACTTCAGCAGTGACTTCTATAGGCTTCATGGGAGACAGGGCCTCCAGGGTTTCCAGTCACGTTAGCCCGAATTAGCCTGAGTTTAGTTTAGTTTTTCTTTGGGGGTTAGAGGTGTACGAAAGAGAAAGCAAAACTGAAGGGAATGGACCCCATCTGCAAAAATCTACTGAGGAAGGGAAAATTTATTTTTATATCTTTACACTTAGAATGCTTCATCAAGCAGATGGGAGGGTGTTTGCTCTAGTTTAGACTTTGTGTCCTAAAATTCAGCCTGTGGAGACTAGGAACCCTTTGGCCAACTCCTTCATAAAAGAGGTGGTGCACCTTTACCTCAAAGTACTGGCTGATGCAGGATTCCTCACAGTTTAAATACTTTGTGCTTAATATTGTGAAGGAAAGATGCTGAGGCAGTGGGTGGGTACATTTTTCCTTAGGGATATGGTATAATGTGATCGAGTACTTTTCAACTGACATTAGCTATATAAGAGCTAGCTTGTCCTCTGTTGCCTGTCTGCTCAATAGAGAAAAACAATTTGCTTGAGAGAACAAGTCACTTTATTTTATGAGTAGATAAATGCAATCCAGTGGTTTTACTCTGCTTCCACTGACTATGATAGAGCCTAATTACTAGGATTTACAAAGGTAGGTGAGATGAATCCCACACAAGCTGTCTCAACTTGAAAAATGTACATGGGTTCTGTACAGCTCCTCAAAGTCTAAGATGCATCAGGAGGTGCTGGAAATGAGGCTGCAGGGTGAATATAGGCATGTTCCTGCATTTTTTTTTTTAATCCACAGCCATACTTCCTAAAAAACTGAGTGCAGGATTCTTGCCTTGTTGTAAAATATATATGCTTAATTTCCCCAGTAATGTATGAAGCTCTCAGTCCTGTCTCTTGTTATGCCCAAAATGCTTGGCATTAGAATAAAGAAAATAAGTGCCATTTATCTCTCAAACACTCTTCCATTCCCCTAAAGCAGTGATGGCCCATGGATTAATGCTGGGAAATTTGGGAAATGTGTGAAAAGTACCAAAGAAAAGCACTCCTTACAGCTGCAATCAGTCTTGATGCTTTCAAGCAGCATAACCCAATAGCAACTTTCAGTCCTGTTCTTCCCATTCCCTTTATAATATCTACCCAGATGCCACTATGTTCTTGTGTGTCCTTTTCTCATCCTTCAGCTCTCCCACCACAATTTTTCATCGGCTGTTAGTGGCAGTGCTGGCAGAGCCCTGTCCCAAACAACTTCCTCTAGACGCAGGGGATGCTCCTCTTAATGATCTGCTTCCCAGGTGCTTTGGAAAGACAAAAATGAGGGACTTGGCTGAACCACACACACCAAGAATTACAGCAGTTTGAGAGTCTCTAAGTAGAAAATATTTCAACTAGACTGTGATAAGTTCCAGAAACACATTTCTGTAACAGCATAGTCTGCCAGAGTAGGGTTTTTTGTCTGCATATCAGCATCTCTTAATAAAAATGAGGAAGTTTTACATGACATCAAAATCACACTTTCGAAACTCAGAGTGTGCTGTGACTGAAGGTAGCACAAATCTCAAGTAATTTCATTGCTATAATTATTCTAGGTTTAAGGCAGTGTAATAGGGAATAAAACATATTCTAGAAAGCACTGCAAGTGTTTACTTTAAGAGCACATTTTAATTTTATGGAGAATTTTAACTAACACAATTGAGAAAGAACAGTGGAACTGGAATGTGGAAACAAGTCACTTTTAAATGAATTTATTTATAAAGGCTTCCTCTGAAGCAGCTTGCAAGCAATGCAACCACTCATCCAGAATGGGGTTATTTTTCTAACTTTAGCTAATGTTGATTTAAATACCATTTTAGTAACAGTGAAAGAAAATTAACACTTTATTCCTTTTTATTGTGATCAATTATTCCAATATTTTTACATATTTTCTAAATACTTCCTGCATTAGATTCTAATATCACTTAAATTTTGTTTTCCGTTACTTTAATTTCATTAGCCCCAAAGAAATTATTCCTGATATTTGCCAGGATAATTTGGAACATAAGCATTATTGAATTTTAAATAACCATTAAAAAGTGCATAATACAAATGTAACTCCCACCTCCGTTTATTTATTCTGGAAACAGAAAAACCTAGTCACTCCAAGGAGCTGAACAGCATGCAAATCGTGATTTAAACACTACTAAAATGCAGGTCTAAATAGATGATTTTAATGTGGTTGAACAACCAGTCCAAGAGAAGCCATCAGGACAACTCCATTCAAAAGAGACTTGCAGCGGGCTGGGTTAAGGCTTGACCATCAACCCTGGGATCACATAATTCCATTAACATCTAAAAAAAAAGTTTAAATAATAAAAATTCGTAGAGAAGGACTGAGCATAGTGAGTGCTTAGATATATGCCTGATTCTGCAGCCTGCATTTACAGCTTTGAGACATCTGCGACTGAGCTGGGAGCCTCCTTCATTTCAGCAGAGGTGCTGAGCTGAGCCTTCACAAATAAGAATTGTTTTCTCAGGAGTGAAAACTCTTTTCTCAGAAGTAAGCCTCTCCAAAATGTGCAGATGGCAACATTACCTAAGTAACATTCTAAAGCAATGCTAAATTTACAAGGTGCCCACCGCAAGGGATATGCAGAGAGACATCTGTGTTTGAGTGAGACTTCACCAATAGAATTACCAGCAATAACAAAACAGAAAAAATAATATCCCCTCATGGATATAGCTTACGATATCTCTCACTGATAACATACTGCCACCCAGATTTAATTAAATGTACACTCTATATGCAAGGATGGAGACTCAGTGGGTTGTTTGGGTAACCCCTGTCAGAATTTGACCACCCTTATGGTAAAAAAAATTGTTTTCTTGTATGCAGTTGGAATATTGTGTGTTCTAGTTTGTGTCCATTACCTCTTGTCCTATCAGTAGTCTTTCAGGTATGTCAAACATACCACACAATGCTCATTTATGGAATATTAGAATGTTCAGACCTTCTTTTACAGCATGTTAGACTGCTCAGGCTATATTTCAAAGAATGTTTAAATGTTTTATCTTCTTTTCCTTAAGTATATTTTCTGGTGTGACCTCCAGTTATTCAACACAGACTTATTTCCATGACTGGATTTCTCTGGCAATTCAACTGCACATCAAATAGAGCTCTTACACACATCATTAACAACACAGGGCTAGATATGTTGCATGAGGAAAGAAGCAAATTTATTGAATGATGGTAAGAAAAAAACCCAAAACAAAACAGTTTACCTCTTCAGTCATTTTAGTCAGTGTCTTTGCTGAAGTCCTACTAATTCACACAGTGATTCTTTTATTTTTGCTAAACCTTCTGTTGCTTGTGGAAGGTTTTAGAATTCACCATAGCACTGGACTGTTAATGCATCCATCTTTTTACTGTTTCCATTCCACTTCACCTACGAGATGCCTTCCACTAACAGCTTCCATTAGTATTGACTGCTGCCCACATCAAATGTTTAATGTGCACTGTCAGGTTTAATCATGTGTTTGCTTGAACAAGATCCATTATTGTCTCTGCTTGTATTGCAGAGACAGCTTAGTAGGGTTTCTCACTTCACGGATTATTGAATGTTTTTTGATGAACTGTGCTGTTTGTAGCCTAATAACTACAAGCTTTTAATTATTAAGGATCTTGGAGAATTCGGAATGGTACAAGATAAAGGCTTTTCAGTCAGCCCTTTGGACTCTGACTTGGTCCAGCATCTCTTGCCTGCCCTGTGGAACAAATCTAAAATACACAACACATGGAAGCATCAATGACTGTCTGTGTAATACATACACACATACATATGTACATGCATACATAGAGAGAGCGATCCCTGGAGCACCAGCTAAACCACTTTTGGCTCAGGCAATGTAGTGTGACAAATTTACACATGGACATTTGCTTCAAACACTTTCTGGACAAATTCACCTCTGTTGAGCTCCATCACCAGTATGTTAAAGTGCTTGTTAAGACTGCATGTAGCCCTCTGGTGACTCTGTTGATGGATGATAGCTTTCTGCTGCGGGAAGAGATTGAGCGCCTAGGGCTGATTCTTTCACATGTGCTAGCCTTATTTTTTTGACCATGAAGTTTTGTTCATATGCCAGTATCTTAGCAACAGCAGACAGTCTGATTCTACTGAGTTAGCTGTTTCCTCCCTGGGAAATTAATACAATGATGACATCCCAGTTTAACCTTCTATTTGCCTTTTGGGGTATGGAATGTCAGTTTATTCAGTGCTGTGCACTACAAAGCAACAGCTCCGGGAGCAGTCAGCCCAGAAAGGGTCTGAATAATGTTGCTGTGATAGGGATAGCAACCATTATACCAGAAATACAGCACCAGTAACACAAGCACTTTGGCAGACTTAAGGTTGCAACCTAAGAGCTTTAATGTCTGGAAATTAGGGACCAACAATAACAAGGTAACCTACAACTTCATGAAATATCTTAAAATGCATCAGCAAGAAATTGCAAGTTTCTGGAAACAATGTATTACTTAGATTACAAAGGAAGAGACGTGAACTCTGTGGGAGATTATATCTGTACAGCACTAGGACCGCAGTCACGTTCAGCAAGGTACTATTTGAATTGTTTGGAAGACAGCATTCATATACATATATCTCCAAATATTTTGTGCTTAAGCAAAGATTAGAAACCAAGCACAGACTCTACTTCCTTCCGATACTGCTGGCTCATCCTTTAAGGTTATCTCTCATGGCGTGGAAAGGCACTGATAAAGTTAAATGAAAGAATAACATGACCTATTTTAACTAATTGTCTTGGTTTGAAAAGACAGGTGCCAGCTTAAGGAAAGCAGGAGCCTCCCTTGGAATGGAAAATGTAAAACCCCTCCCTCTGAATTATTAGAATTTTGAAATTAAGGGGCTCTCAGACAAAGATATGGGAATAGGAATAACAGTTCTTTACTAGGAAAATTAAAAAAAAAAAAACAAATGCAAGAGTACAAAATAAAACAAACCACTGACAGAGTCAGGAAAAAACCCAACCTGACACCCTGTTGTCACAGGGTGTTGGCTGCAGTCCTCCTGAATTGGCAGATGTAATTCTGTTGAAGCAGTGATCCTGTGGAAGGGTNATTGTTGGGGCTATTAACAGAAGATAGTCCAGAGGGAGGAGGTAGGGAACAGCCATTAACAAAAGATAATCTGAAGGGAGGAGGCAGGGAACATTGCCACACCTGGTTTTAGTAGCTCATGAAGAATCAGAATAACCCAGGACACTAATTATTCCTTCAGGGTCCTGCTTTAAAAAATAGTTTTTTTCCTAGCTCTTTGTCATCAGTATCCAAATGTTCAAGGTTATGCTACAAGGTATGCATTGAGAGTCAAGATCTGCAGCCCTTATTTTCAAGTCATAAGGAAGAAAGCTGAACAGATCTGTGGGTGGCACTGGTCGAATGTACACAACAGGCTAAAAAAACCCCAAAACACCTATTGATTCCAGGCTGATAGGTTCTTTTTCAAACATGCATATGGTGCATAATGCACTTTTAATACCTGAACAGCAGTGTCCATCTGCCTCCCTCTCTTCTTGTTCAGATTTTCCAGCTACATCTAGAACTTGGATCCACATATTTGGTTGTTCTCAGTTTCAGCACACCCTAACACTTTTGTGTGACTTTCAACAACACTACTTGTCTCTGACGTTAATGCAAGAATCTGGCTGTTTGGAGACCTGCCCAGTATGTGCGAACTGACCACAGCAAACTTGTATGGGAATGTGAGCCACATCAGCTTCATGAAAACTAGTGTCTCTCCTACTGAAACTTCATTTCATACCTCCCTGGCTGTTAATTTGCTTCAAAACTCGACATTTGCACACTGTGATTGAAGAGCAATCACAAGAGGCCTTCATCGTGAACTGGCAACATTTTAAAATTGGAATTCTGAATGAAATGCATTCATGGTCATCCTGAGACTATACACTGAAGAAAGGTTTAGCATAAGATGCAGAGTTTTAACAGAGGTGTTCATATAAAGATTTTTACATTCAAAAAAGTGTCTTGCTCATTCACTTGCAGAAAAACAGGAATAAAGAGGTGGGATTTGGAAGGAAAATCCTTACTGTATTGGATTCAATGTTCTTGAGGCTCTCTAAGTGTCTTGGAAGACTTCCATTTTATTCCAGAGAAACACTGTCATTAAGAGAAAACTGGCAAAATTTTGTTTGCAATTATTCTTAGGAGTAAAAGTCAGATTAATATGAGTCAATTGCAGAAAATAACTAGGACAATAGCAAAATAAGGAATACATTTTTATGAGGACAAAAATAATTTTAAATAGACTTTTCAAGCTCTTTAATGTTAAAATACATGTATCAATCAACAGTATTTTCTTTAACTAACCAGGAAAAATTGTTTAAGGCATCAAATTTTAGTCTCTAAAAAATTACTGTTACTGCTCAAGAGAACATTAAAAATAGAAATCCGTATTTCTGGTCTAGAATATTTTGCGAGGATCATAATTACTGGTAAAGGTAAAATGCCAGTCTGCAATTTCAAATAAAACATAGTTCTTTTGGAACAATTTTATGATTAACATCTAAAGGTACTTGGGAAAAACATCCACTTGACAGATGCAATTGCTGCATGCAGTTCTACTCTGCTTAACAGAACATTTCATTTGAATACAAAAATAAGCTTTCTTATGAGCATGAGAACATTTCCTCATATCCAACAGCACATTTTTTGCTTCTGTGGGGAATGAGATCCTGATTTTGTGCTGCTCCTATCCTTACCCTACTATTTTCGAAATTATCATGGAACAATGTGTTCACGCTCAAAAAATGACAAAGGAAGGCAGCCCACAGTTTGACTTTTTCCGAGGCAAAGGAAAGACGAAAAGGAACCCCTTTGTTTACACACATTTAATTGACATGAAGCTACATGATGATAGTGTACGGTTTTCTTTTAGAAATGAGGATCAAGACATTGCCTTCGTAATACTAGCAAAAACCAAAAGAACAGCATTCTAGCACATACACATAACGATTTTATACAAGCAGAAGGATGGCATTTTTAAGAGTGGATGTTACTTAGGAATGTCTCAGTTAAACGTTTGTTGCAAATTCTAATGATAACTACAGAGATAAAAAGTTTCCCATAAATACTTGAGAACAGAACACACTGCTACTTTACACTCATAATTCTTCAGCTAACATTCTCCTTTCTTCCCACTGCTCCTTTTCATCTGCCTAGTCTAACATTTAGAAAAAGTACTAAAAGGACAAAACAGCAATTATTGTTTCAGTTGTCTTCCTGGGTAGTCCTTAAACCTCACTTGTAATATCCTAATTTTCCTAAATAAATAATACAAATTATTATTAAAAGTCCATCTTTGAGAATGAAGTATTCTAATCAGGACTATATTAGAAAACATTTTTTAATTAGAAAACATTATTTTTTATCCCTATCACCTATTGAAGAAGGTGCAGGCCACTCAGGAAGACTACAATGATATCATGAAGTTATGCAGGGAGAAAATTAGAAAGGCCAAAGCCTAACTAGAGCAAAATCTATTAAGTCAGTAAAAGATGACAAAAAGCAAAAAAATATTTTTAAAAACACATCAGCAACAAAAGGAGAGCTAAGGAGTATCTCCATCCTTTTTTCTATGCAAGGAGAAACACAGTGGCAAAGGATGAGGAACAGATTGAGATACTTAATGCCTTCTTTGCCTCAGTGTTTATTAGTAAAGACCAGTTATCCTCAGGGTACCTAGCTCTCTAAGCGGGAAGGCAGAGACAGGGAGCAGAATGAAGCCCCCATTATCCAAGGGGAAATGGCCAGTGACCTGCTACACCACTTACACACACAAAAGTCTATGGGGCTGGATGGGATCCACCCAAGTGTACTGAGGGGGCTGGTAGAAGTGCTCACCGAACCTCTTTCAATAAGTTTTCAGCAGTCCTGGCTAATGGGGGATGTCCCATGTGACTGGAGGTTAGCAAATGTGACACCCATCTGCAAGAAGTGCAGGAGTATCCAGGAAACCACAGGCCTGTCAGCCTGAGCTGGGTGCCAGGGAAGGGCACAGAGCAGACCATCTTAAGGGCCACCATGCAGCACATGCAGGACAATCAGGGTATCAGGCTCAGCCATCATGGGTTTGCAAAAGGCAGGTCCTGCTTGACCAACCTGATCTTCTATGACAAAGAGAACTGCTTAGTGGAATAGGGAAAGCTATGGATGATGTCTACCTGGACTTCCTTGAGCCCTTTGGCACTGTCTCCCCACAGCATTCCCCTGGAGAAAATGGCTGCTCACACCTTGGATGGGTGCACAGTTCACTGGATAAAAAACTGTCTGGATGGCCAGGCCCAGAGAGCGGTGGTGAATGGAGTTAAATCCAGCTGGTGGCTGGTCACTACTGGTGTTCCCCAGGGCTCAGTACAGGGACCAGTCCTGTTTAATACCTTTACTGATAATTTGGCTGAGGGGATCGAGGGCACCCTCAGTCAGTTTGCAGATGACACCAAACTGGGTGGGAGTGTTGATCTTCTGGAGGGCAAGGAGGCTCTGCAGAGGAATCTGAAGAGGCTGGATCAATGGGTCAAGACCAACTGTATGAAGTTCAGCAAGGCCAAGTGCCAGTTCCAGCCTCTGGGTCACAATAACCCCTTGCAGCACTACAGACTGGGGCAGAGTGGCTGGAAAGCAACCCAGTAGAAAAGGACCTGGGGGTGTTGATCAACAGCTGGCTGAACATGAGCCAGTGTGTGCCCAGGTGGCCAAAGAGGTCAATGGCATCCTGGGCTGTATGAGAAATAGTGTGGCCAGCAGGACTTGGGTAGTGACCGTCTCCCAGTACTCAGCACTGGTGAGGCCACACCTCAAATCCTCGGTTCAGTTTTGGGCCCCTCTCTACAAAAAGGACATTGAGGTGCTGGGATGTGTCCAGAGAAGGGCAACAGAGCTGGTGAAGAATCTACAGCAGAAATCCTATGAGGAGCAGCTGACAGAACTGGGGATGTTCAGCCTGGAAAGAGGGAGGTTCAGGGGAGACTTTCTTGCTCTCTGCAACTACCTGAAAGGAGGTTGTAGCCACTTGAGAGTCAGTCTCTTCTACCAGGTAACAAGCAATCAGACAAGAGGGAATGGTCTCCAGTTGCACCAGGGGAGGTTTAGATTGGATATTAGGAAAAAGTTCTTCCCCAAAAGGTTGTCAAGCATTGAAACAGGCTACCCAGGAAACTGACAGAATTACCACCCCTGAAGTCTTTACAGAAAATGTGGATGTGCCACTTGGGGACATGGTTTACTGAACATGGCGGTGCTGGGTTAATGGTCAGACTCAGTGATCTTAGAGGTCTTTGCCAACCTGAACGATTCTGTGATTTTATGTTTCTGTAATTCTATAAATATTTCACACAAGACAAAAACTAGCATTATTAATCTTAACAACAAGGTGAACCAGCGACAACTTAATAAAGGGAGTAGAGAAGATAAAAACCAAGATATGGGTGTGGCAGAGAGGGAAAAGCCAAAAGCAACTAATTACCATGCGTTTCAAGAAAGGCTAGGGTTCAGAAAACCATAAAGCCTACAGTTCCCGGGACACTGGGGCTGCAAAAGGCCAAGTGGGGTGGCACTGCACCGATGCAAATTTTGAGGGCTTTTGCCGGAGCACTGAACTATCCTAGGCTTTTAGATTGCCTTCTTCAAATGCATGGTCTATGGGAAGACCTGGGTTTTATTACTTCCTTTTCAGGTAACCACCCTCAGATATTCAAAGAGCACAAGCACTTTTTTGGGGGCTATTTACACTCCTTTGTGAAGCTATACTGGAGCTGCAATAGGAAGCACAGGAGGCAGTTTCACAACGCAGGACAGGGACGACACTTAGGAGCCTTTAAGTGTTCTTGACTCTCACTCCCAGCCCATGACACGACATGACATCCAGTTCCTTAGGACACAGCAACTTCAATCAGGAAAAAAATCAAATTTGCCATATGAAAGAGCAGTTTAACACTGAACCTGCATGCTATGCCCAGTACTTTCTGTTTTCTTTGCTGGGTTAGTTTTCAGATGGATGAGCTCCCCAGTCTCCGTGGAGGAGGTAGAAACACAGCTGGGGACATGTTGCAGAGACATCAGGCAGGTTTGGGCTTGTACCAAGTTAAGGAGCTAAAGGTGGGCAGCACCACACAGGGACATAAACCTGCTTTAACTGGCTCGGTTAGCAAAACAGCTCCATGGTTAGCTGTCCTGCTACAACTAGGGGAAGAGGTGTGTGGAGCCAGAAATAAGCAGTCATGGATGGCAACAGAGGAGCAAAAACTCCCTTCAGCTGTGATTGCGACCCAGTTGCTGAGGAACTGGCAGAATTTAGTGTCAATTCTACAGCTTCCTGCAATTCTGGAAATAAGAGAATATACTGGCTTGTTTTGGGTGGACAGAAAATCTGTGACCACTCTGGAAGGTGCCTCTGTTAACCAGCACGGTGTTAAAATGAACTTCTGCCTAGCTGAGATGGTCTTACTATTACAACCCTTTCTGGAAGGCTCTTTTAGAATCCATCAGCAATTAAACCCCTCAGGCAATATATAATAGACTTTTAAAGAAGACTCTCCACAAAGCTTTGAAATACAGTCTTTCACTGCCTTTTACTTATATGTCATCAGTTCCTTTATAAATGGAACAGGTATTTCATGCTAGTGTATATCTACAACTCATATGTAAATGTTGTTCTAATTTGATAGCATTTTTACTTACTTTACACACTTTAACTTCTGCATACAAGACCAGAAATTACTATCAGGTCATTTACTATAATCTCTTTATCTTGGACTCCACACTAAGCTAAGTAATTTATTTGATCAAAGTGTAGGCTGTACTTGACAGCTGCCACAAAATCCCTTATATTCCTGCAGTTTGATGTCTTCCCCACCGCTCTACTGTCAGCACAGCAGTTTCCTTGCTGTCACCAGCAGATTTTTCTGCTTTCCCTGATTTTTGTAACACTGTCTCAGACTGCTCTGTACAGCTTCAGTGCAATTCACAAGTGCTGGGCATTTCCTAAGCTGAAATGCATTTTGGTTCTCCATTTGCATTTTGTTCTCCACAGCCTCAGAATAGCTGTACCAGTGAAATTACATTTAACTCCCAAGCTGTTTACAATTCAAACAAAAGGATTTCTCTGTATGGCATCCAAAACCGACCAAGTTACAAGTACTTAAGCTTTTTGCATAAAGATCAAATATAAAAAAATCTCCCTCTTCATGTTTCCTTTGGTTGCAGTCTTCTGCATACCATATAGCTTAGCTTGTATCTACAGAGGCTCTTTTTATGTATCACATAAGCTTTTACCGATAAGCTCACTCTTCTAATCCTCTAAGGGTTCCATACAAATTCAGCCTTTTCCCTTCTAAACTTCTTAATTTCTTACTTATTCAGAAGGTATTTCTACACTTCACTTCTTAAAGACTTGGAGATACAATTTTTTTTTCAGAATAGCTGTCAAGCTTTGCACCTAACTAGCCCATTAACACATCTATGACTCATAAAAAGAACTAAATTTCACTCTTTCCCATTATCCTAAACCAGGTTTGACTGAACCCATAAGATAGCATAAGGTCTTGAAGGAGCACACTAAAAATTATGCAGTTAGCTAAGTGCCAATCTGATTTATAAACCCTGTGTCCATAAAATTTGTTCCAAATATTTTGGCTAACCACTTTTCTATCAGATCAAGCAGAAGGAGCCTGTATCAGAATTCCCCAGACCACCCCAAAGGTCCTTTCAGGTCTCTTCCCACTCCTTGACTCCTGAGCTCACAGCACCTGGCTGCAGCTGCTCTTCTGCAAATGCAGGCTTGGACCCTGCTCCTTCTTTCCAGTCTCACCATAGTCAGCTCTCCTTCCATCACACTTCGCATGTGCTTTCACCTTGGATGCCCTTTCTTGGACAGGCTCTTCCGTTTTCACTTAGGCCTTCTCCTGAATCACAGGTATTGCATTCTACAATCTTGGCATTGCCACAAAGCCAGAACCAAGCCTGGCACAGAGCCAGACTTGCTGTAAGCAGCATTCCCTGGAAACAGCTTAGTGCACTGAGAAACTCGTGAGAGTGAGTAGGCAGGAGGGCAAAGCCATCTCTCCTGGCAATCAGACAGGAAGGAGCTTCGCTGCCTCGCTGCTGGCAGAACATCTCGGTATCCACACTAAGCTGACCTGGAGCAATGCAGGAGACAGGCTTTGCATAGCTCATACCAGGGGACCATGTATGCCCAGGACAGCTCTAGTTCTGGCAGTGTGACCTGCTGCAAGCTCCAGGACCTGGATCCTGTGCTAGTGAGGAATACAGATGTGATTCCCATATGGACTGCAGATTATAGCCCCTTCCTATATTTATATTTTACAGAAGCACACACTGGTATTAAGGTTGGAAAGGACCTCTGGAGAACATCTAGTCCAACGCCCTCTGCCAAGGCAGAGTCACCTAGAGCAGGTGACACAGGCATGAGTCCAGGTGCGTGAATGTCTCCAGAGAGGGGGGCTCCACAACCTCCCTGCACAACCTATTTCACTGCTGTGCCACTCTCAATGTAAAAAAAGTTCTTCCTCATGTTGAGGTGTAACTTTGCATGTTTTAATTTATGGCCATTGCTCCTCTTCCTGTCACTGGGCACCACTGAAAAGAGTCTGGCACCATCCTCTTGCCACCCACCTTTGGGATATTTATATACATTAATGAGATCCCTTCTTAGTCTTCTCGTCTCTAGACTAAACAGTCCCAGCTCCTGAAGTCTCTCCTCCTCTGTACCCTCTCCAGTAGCTCCTTGTCTTTCTTGAACTTTGCAGACCAGAACTGAACACAATGCTCCTCACTAGGGCCCAGCAGAGGGGGAGGATCACTTCTGTTGACCTGCTGGCCACACTTGTCCCAGTGCACCCCAGGATATTATTTGCCCTCCTGGCCACAAGGGCACTGCTGACTCATGGTCAGCTTGTCATCCACTAAGACCCCCAGTTCTCTGCAGAGCTGCTCTCCAGTAGGTCAGCCCCAGCCTTTCCTGGGGTTATTCATCCTCAGGTGCAGAACTCTACACTTGCCCTTGCTGAATTTCATTTCATTTCTTTCTGTCCAACTTTCCAGCCAATCAAGATTCCACTGAACGGCAGCCCAGCCTTCAGGTGTATTTGGAGCCATTCCTTCTCCACAAAAGGAAAGGAAGCATCCCTGAGAATGGGATGGAAAGGAAACCTTTGAGAAAAGCTGGACTATAGGTACCTAGGAACTCTTCAGTTGGGATGCACTGTAAAATAGAGACATGCATCCACCTTTTTTTGCCTTGTTTGGTCCACCTTCATGTTTCACACATTTTTTAACGTTCTGCTTTTATTTTACATACTAATTTAAATAAAGCCCTTAACAATATCTTAAGTTCGATATGTCTCTGCACAACCCTCCTGAAGCTCTCAGCTCTTCACAGTCACACAGGATATAAGAAAGAGCTGTCCATAACTGGCACTGCTGCTGCAAACAGGATTGGATGAGGTGGTATCACAAACAAAATAACCAGGAAAGGACAGAAAATATAAGAAAAGAGAGAGAAATGAGGAAGAACTTGACTGCGTAAACCAAACGACAACTATTCATGGCTGCCCATACACACACACTGCACCAATCAAATGCTGTGTGCAAAGGAAAGCTGCCCCACACTACAAAAGACCTTGCAGGGGACTCTGTCACGGACTACCTTCCCAGCACTGACACGGAAATGCAGCGGCTGCAGCTGGTGCTGGCACTTCCACAGCAGGTTCCCCTCAGGTACTTTGGTACCATCCGACAGCCATCTGCTCTCTTGGCCTCAGAAGCACAGACACAGCAGATCTTCTTCATGTGCTGCAAATCCAGCTCAGCTCCCAGCCTGAGGGACTCCCCGCCTTTTCCACAGACTCACTACAACTGCAGACAGAAAAACTGAGCACTCAGGAAGGTTGCTCACACGTGGTTTCATAAACTGCTGGAGTCACAGAGAAACAACCTGCTGCAATACAGCACTTCTGTGGCTGCTGACAGACCCTGTTAACCTGCTTGCGTGGCTGGAGCTGAGGAGGATGTGGGCATTGCCTGCTTTTCCACGAGTCAGCAATGATGCTGGCAAAGCAGCCATGACAATATACTGCACTGTAAAGTACTGCTGACAAAACACTGCTAGCCTGGACAAGGATGGGAGCTCTCTAGTTTATACATTCTTGCCAGAGTCTCTTCAAGTCGGAGACACCAAACTCCCTGTGCTCTGACATGCTCTCCATTTTCAAAAGGAACATTTCCATTAGAGTCTTTCCTCACCCCTCATGTAAAGGAATAAATCTGCTTTTGCTAATCATGAACACAGATACTTTTTTTTTCCCAAGCTGATTTCATATTATGTCTACACCATGGTCTCTGGAAACTCATCTTACAGGTTGAAGCAATAAAGAAACCCTGCCTAAACTATCTTTATACCATCTGCCAAGAGCACTTCGCAAAGATTTCTGTGGTGTTCTGGAGCCCAGGTGAAGTCAATAGCACCCTGGACAAACATAAGGAAACCAATTTAGAGATCTTGGGAAAACAGCATGGAAGATGCCAGACTGCCAGACCCTTAAAAATTATATTGGTAATTACAGAATAAGATTGCTACAGAAAAACAGGCTGCCAGCATATTGTCACTGGTTGTGTGATTGCATTCGGTAATGAACAGTCTCTTCTAAAACCTGGCACAGATGGTACATACAGTATCACAGAAATAAGGAGCCCTCTGTGCACCATCCTCTTCACAGCTCACCTTACTGTTAATATTTTCTGTCTATGTTTACTGCAGGCATAAAAATGTAAGTAGCAAGTAATAAATCCATTAATTTTCTACATCTCTGTAAGGTCTTTGCAAACTTCAGTGGGACAAAAAGCCTAGTATTTCACTTTCTTTCAATTAAGAAACCAGTTCATCAAGTTGCAGGTTTTATTCCTTCTCCTGGGTTTCCTCCACCATAGCAGACTTTAAACAGTTCCTGTTTACTGAACACACACAGCCTGTTACTGATAGCATCAGGCAGCACTGTTGTTGGCTATTCTGCCCAGTATTTTTAAAAGGGCACATATAAAAACTATGCATGTTTGTAAAGTCTTGCATTCATTGCTCGTTACTGACACAAGTCTACTCTGTCCAACATGAACTCTATTGCTGCATAGCTTCTTACTATTAATCATTACATGAAATGCTGAACTGTGAAATTGATATTTAGGAACATGATCAGTGTATCCTTTCAAACTTCCACTCTGCCAGAGAAGCAACTGCAGAGGAAAAAAACAAACAATAAAACTAACAACTTGTACCTTAAAAGGAATGGGAAGCTGGAAAATGTGGACGTTGTAGTTTTTGGCTAATAGCACATAAGTTTAAACTTAGCATAGTCGGAGTAAAATCCAACTCTTGAATCCCATTTCAAATGGAATGCTTTCTTATTCCACGATCCTTTAATTTTCACTCCCTGCACATACATGTGCACTTCAGAGAGGTTGTGATCTTGCAGGATACTGGACATGTAACATATAATTGCAGATGCTATTAAAATGGAAATGCAAAGGAGACTATATGGCAACTTCAGCTTTCAAGCCTGATCTTAATTTTGCTCTTTATAGTTTTCACATTCTTGATTATGTAAGTTGTAAAACTTAAAAAAATAAAATGCAACATCCCAAGAAAACAGTTATAATGC
Source organism: Dryoscopus gambensis (assembly GCA_013389985.1). Lineage (NCBI taxonomy): Eukaryota > Metazoa > Chordata > Aves > Passeriformes > Malaconotidae > Dryoscopus > Dryoscopus gambensis. The sequence continues at coordinate 108,219 of WEIT01017767.1, forward strand.
ATGATCCCTAGTAAATCTTCCCACAGTCACTACCAAGAAAGTTTCTACAATCTGTGTATCAACAGACAAGAACATTACTTGAGTAAAAAATATGAATTCAAACAGTGCTGAATTAACATAGTTCTTCTGTTTGTAACTTACTGAAAACTACTAAAAAGAATCAGAAATGAGAACAGAAAGAAATCAAAGACACTTCCCAGTTCCCACCCCAGATGTCCATCCTGCCTATGAAGTTTCACACTCCCCCAAAACAACTGAGGTGCAAAGAAAAGTATAAATTAAGGTAGGCCTTTATCACACCACTTGGCTGAGGAAACAGCTGGATTTGGTTCATGTTACTGAATGCGAGGAATTCTTCGAGTAACAGGGGGACGGAAAGCCTCAAACTTCCTGAACCAGTATGACAAAACCAAGAGATGCTCAGCTCTACTAAATGTGCATCTTCAGAAACTTAGCGGCAATTTATGCCAACAGCGATTTCCATCAGAAAACTCGTTCCCACCGTGCCGAGCGGGCTTCGGCTCGGGCTCCAGCTCCGGCTCCGGCTCCAGCTCCTGCCCGCGGGCGGGAACAGCTCCCTCGGCCCCACCACTGCGGGTTCCTGGAGCACCTGCTGCCTAGAGGGAGATGAGGAAGAAGTCACCCCAAACCACAGAGCTCAGGAGAACCGGCGGGCGATGGACGGCGTGGGCTGCCATGGACGTGCACGGCGGGTCGCGGGGGGACTCCCCAGG
>WEIT01017767.1:109494-121717 GCA_013389985.1 Dryoscopus gambensis
CCGGCGCTGGGACCCCGGTGCGGAGCTCCGGCGCTGGGCTGCTGCGCACCGGCGCCTCTCCGGTCTGTTACCGCCGGCGGGAAGCGCTGCCCTCCTTGGCGCTTTTCCTTCCCCTCCCGCCGAGTTTGTGGCAGTGCCACCTCATGCTTGTCGCCGTGGGTGTTGGGTGGCAGGGGAAGGAGCTGGAGCGTGTTGCAAGGGAAGCCACGCGGGGTGAAACAGTATCAAACAATACGGGCATGGAGGGGTGGGGGCAACACCGAGTCCCGCTCTAGTGGATCCTGAGCCCTGCGGTTAAGGGTACGGGTAATTGCACAGCGGAGATCACGCGTGCGGTTAAGATAAAGAGATTGGGAATGCAGTTGTTTTTGTAGTTATCCTTTCTGCCAGTTGTCCTTCCTGCCGTCAGTTATGGGGAGAGCCAGGAGCGGGGAGCAGCAATTGAGAATTCGAGGCTTAGGAACATAACGCTGCAATAACCGAGTGTTTGGCGCTTGTGGCTGTGGGACAGCAGATAAGCACAGCTGTATCAGTACTGTGGATCACTGCCTATTTGAGCAAAATGAGTTTAATTTGCTTTCAGCGGTGTACACCTCTCCCTGCTCTCCCTCACTTCTGAAATCTGGGTCTAACTCTTAAGGTCGCACCCTAACCTTTGAACTATACTTTGAGGCTTTTTGGGGTTTGTTGGCATTGTTTCTGCTTTCAGTTGAGTAAATGGGAACTTCTGTCTCTTGATATTAAATTCCTTAGGTTTTCACGGCCATCTGAAAGGGGTAGAAAGCCCTAAATTTGGATCTCAGAGGTGGTGATTGTACACTTCTGCTGGACAGGTTGAGAGAAAAAGTAGCTAAGTCTGGATTTTGGTTTTTGAGTTACTATTCAGTTTTCAGTAGTTGTTTCGAAAGTTCCACAGGATAATGTCTAGTTTTTTGTTTGTTGGTTTTTTGGGTTTTGTTTTGTTTTGGTGGGATTTTAAAGTGTTGTAAAGAATTTATTGCATATGAAATCTAGAGGAAACGACAAATTCTTCAGTGTTTGAAATAAACTTGATATGTGACTAATCTTCCTCTACAAAAAGGTTATGCAGGTTCTGTTCCAAAGATTTCCTTGATTGTCTGTCAGTGACAAGCCACCTTCACAGGCCCAGTGTCAAAGGAAGAAAAAGTATTGACCCCTGTTCTCTTCTGTTATTCAGTGTCCTCACAGAGCTTGGATTTACAGCTTAGCTGGCTTGAAACCTCTATGCTTTCTCCCCTTTCACAGATGGAAGGACTTCAGTAATCTAGATGTAAGAGCTGCCTGTGCTTCTAGAGAAGGCTGGGAATTTGGTCTGGGCTTAAAGAGTACAGTAAACTGTGTGTTGCCTGTTCTGTGGTCACGTGTAAACTCCGCTCTGGAGCCTGGGATTCTTAGCAGTGACAGTCTGATTTGCATCTTTCTGGCAGAGGGTGTTAATTTTGAACATCTACTTTTAAAAAACTTTGGTACTCCTTTTATTTTCCTCACAGATGATGTGTGCTGCTAGTCGTTAAGAATACATGGTTCTTTCAAAAGTGCAGATGTGTTCTTAAAAGCAGTATAAAACCAAAAATGTGTGCATAGGTCTGTGGAACTGGAAAATACCAGGCATATGTCTTTTCTTTTTCCCCACTCCTCCTTAGATTGACTGAGCTTGAGCACTTAAGGTGTCTAGGATGAGTGTGCTTGACAAATTTTTCAGGTGATCTGGAGTTACTCAGTCTGACAGATCAGCTGTGAGATGTTTAGTATTCTAAGAACATGATGAGGATAATAACAGCTTATCTCATGTGGTGTTTAAAAAATATTCACTAAGCTGTAGACACACTGATATGGCATGAGTCTGTGGTGAAGATGTATTCATAAACATTTGCCCAAACTAAAATAAAAGCTTTTCTTTTTTTTTTACTATATGCATATTATATGTGCTTTTCAGGTGTGAAGACAAGGTATCATCTCAATATACTAATCCTTCAAGGGTAACTTCAGAACAACCCATCTAAGACTGCAGCTCTTTTGTAGAGCAGACCTGCTGAGTTTTGGTGTGAATATAAGGATTACAGAGGATTTTCTGAGGCAGTATAAAATTGCATAATGTGGGAAATATCTTACTTTATATCTGTAGTCTTATCCCCCTGTACAGAGTGACATTCCAGAATAAAAGATGCTGCTGAAGTCAAATAAACCTCCTCTTCTCTCCTGGCTAGAGAAGATGATGCTAATAAAAGCTGTCAAACAAAAACTGAAATAATTCCAAGAGTAAGCTTATGCAAAATGCTGATTTTTCTCACATTGTGAAGTTCTTGAGCTTAACAGAGGTACCTCAGTATTTAAATTGTTGCCAAATGCTGCAGCCAGGAAGAAGATGAACCAGCACAAAAACTAGGTGCTAAAATATGCCTGTGGAGCAAAGGAAATGGAGATGTTCAGTCTGGAGAAGAGAAGGCTCCTGTGAGACATTACAGCAGCCTTTCAGTACCTGAAGGGGGCTGTAGGGGAGCTGGAGAAGAACTCTGTTCAAGGGCATGTATTGACAAGGGGGAATGGCTTTCAGCTGAAAGAGGGCAGGTTTAGATTGGACATTAGGACAAAATTCTTTACTGTGGGAGCGGTGAGGCACTGGACCAGGTTGTCCAGAGAAGTTATGGGTGACCCCTCCCTGGTTTAGAGGAAGGTGTCCCAACCCATGGCAGGAGGGTTGGTGCGAGATGATTGAGAAGGTCCCTTCCAGCCCAAACTATTTTATTACTCTGTGATTGTCTAAGAGTTGGGATTTTTTAAAAAACCATTTCAAAATCTGAGGGGGAAAAAAACCCCACAGAAAATATTTGCCTTTGTTCTGTTAAGTAAAGGTATTGTCTCTACAGAGGAAGAGGAACTCCACTGCTGACATCAGCTGCTCTGTTTAATATAAATAGATGCATTTGCATCAGTTAAAACTTCTCAAGGCTATGTTAGGTAAGACCAAAGAGGTGCAGCTCAATTGTGTTTTATCACTGTGTAGTAGATTTAGTGGTGGTGTTTTTATATCCCTCAGAAACAGACCTGATAAAGATACAGGACTAGGGGCAAGTCACTTACTGCTACCTTGGGTATTACCCAGTGTTGTCTGATTGCGCTCAACATCCCGCGGTGAATATTTGCATGTGTATTCCATGAAGCATCTTTGCACAGTTGATTTTAAAATATTCTTAATGCTAAAATAAATGCATCACTTTATCTTGGTGAAGTTCTCAACTGCAGTTACAGGCTTGAGGTGTTAATGCTCCTGCATTACCAATATGTTGTCCTCATTTATTTGTCTTGCTGAGAGCAAGTTAAAGCTCAGATCCAGCTGTAATCATCCCCTCTGCTTCTTTCATTTTTAATTTACTTTGTTTATCTCTTCTGGTTGGTTCTCCATGCAGCTCTATTTATTCCTTGTACTGACACAGTGGTGGTGTGATAAGGGTTGGGGTGGGAATTAGGTGAGGACATTAAGGATATATTTAAGGCCCTGCTGCTGGGGTGGTAGTGGATTGGGGAGGCATTCTTTCCAAATTCAGTGATAGACTAGCCAGAAACACTGGTATGTTCTGCTCAGAAGAGCTTCTGTGCAGAAATGATCTCATGATACCAGGGTTTCAGCAGGATTACCTGCTAAAAGATCCCTCTCAGCATCATGCCATAAGGTCTTACTCTTTTAATGCGGCCTGTCCAGGGATCGGTGTCAGGACTCATAACTGAGTGTATTCCGAGTAAAAATTTAAAATAAAAGTTATTTAAAAGAAAGGTTATTTAGGAATACCCTGGTTCACTTCCCATTACAGCCCATCTTTAGCACATCTGAAGGAGCAGCCCTACTTGGTCACAAAGGCAGGAATGATTGACAGAATGTTCCTTAAACTTGTACTTTAACCACATTGCCTCTTGTCCTCTGACTGAAAAAGCCAATTTTAAAGTGATCCGCACAATTCTCCTGTTTTGCTGCTGTGCTATTTTAGAGTTATTTTCACAGGATGCAGATTTCAGTCTTACTGGGCAGATTGTATTCTGCCCCACATTTCCATTTTGATCTGTTTTGGCTAATTTTTGTTCTAGAGTTGCACCAGGTATATGTCTTGTTTTCTAGTGTAAATACTGAATAAAGTTTCATCTTGTTTGCTCCCTTTTTTTTTTTTTTATTGTGACTGTGGTGGAAATCAAGTCTCCCTCTGAACCAGTCTTTCTCTTTGGGCATCTTATTATGAGTCTTGCCACTGTTCTGAATCCAAATGTTCTTCTATCTCTTTCTCACATGCTGATAAATACCACATTTCAAGCTTATGCATGATAATGCTGGAATCAGCGTTTGAAATGAAAATTTAAGAACATGTCACTTTTACTTTGATTTTCTTCTAAATTAATCTGATTTTTAAAGATTAATAACTCCAAGCACTGCTTTTTTATCAGGCTATCTGAAGTACTGTCTAGGTTTAAATTCACTGTTTACAGGCTTCTGACTACAGTGCCAACTACCATACCTAAAAAACTGGAATTTCATCTGAGATGGCAAGCTGTTCAACTGATACTGATTCTGTGTGAAAGATAGATATGTTAAAGAAGTAGGTTTAAAAAACAAAATACTACTTAAACTTCAGAAGTATTGCACTTCAGTGAATAAGTTCAGTAATTTGTCTTTTCATGTTGTGAGAATGGCCTCCTCAGGTCTTAGGGCTTTTAATAAAATTAATATTCTTCTGACCCAGGTGATCTTTGCAACTGCCAGTGGGTTTCAAAGGAAAGCAAGAAGTGCGAATGTTAATCTGAAATCTCAGTAATAGGTGTTATCTGGAGATGCATCTCCTAACACGGGTTCCAAATGATGCCAGATGACTTATGCCCACTCTTTTGCATAAAAATGAAGTTAAAGACTGTAACTTTACGCTAATGCATTCTGCGATTATCTTTTCAGATGCAGTTAGAAGTAGTTCATTTGGCTTGTTTGTACACTGGGGATGTTTAATCTATCAGCTGAGCATCTGGAGAGTTGAATTTCTTAGTGTAGCCACTCACAAACAGTGGAAGTTTTCTGGGTATTATCTATTTTACTGGTAGATTTCTAATCTGTCCTTATTTGGATGTTTTCCTAAAATGAAAAAAAGTGTCGCAACTCTTGTGACAAGCAAGTCATCCCTTTCTCTTTGCTCGAGTAGAGTCTGTATAGAACTGTAATGGAGAATTTTGCCATCTACTGAAACTACTTGAGTGAATTAATGAGCAAGTGGCTTTATTTTCCTGGTCTAAAATTCTAGTTGTTTCTGCAGATTACTGGTGAAAACAGTGAATCCTCTGATCTGTGCTGATTCCCTCAATTCCACTTTTGTTGTTTTCACCAACCTCTATTCATCGTAAGGCCGTAGAAGCGGAGTTGTCATTGGATATGTCTTTACTATTTATTAAATCCTGTTTGTTTCAGTCTGCTTCCTGCTGGCTTAATGGCCAAAGTCACCTAACGAGTTTTGATAAGCACTAATTGAGCTTCTTGAAATTAAGGCTTGTCCAGATTCTTCTTTGCATAGTCTATCATCTTGTTCCTGCATTAAGTGACTTCTTGTTGCTAAAATAAACAAAGATGAAGTTGATGGTAGAGGGAAACCTCTGTCTGTGTGGACTTAGGTGCCTTGAAAAATGCATGTGTCCGTTTTCACTGTCGTGGTATAATTATAGAAATACTTGTTTTCTGATCAAATGAATGACAACATGAGACCAGTGGGTTTATACCTCTTATTATTGCATACATTTGTATGATTTTATACCTTACACATTTATATACAAATATACTTTATAGTTTTAAACTTAATTAAAAGTTAGAACTTTAAACTTACAGTTTTTAAACTTAATTAACTTTAGGAAGCTTTTTTTTTTTCAGAAAACTATGTGATTCAGCAAGGTCTTCTCTCCTTTCATAACAAATCTGCCTAGCTAAAACTCTTTTTAAATTGAACCTTTGCAAGGGGAACATTTTTGAAAGGCACTAAGATCACCTGCAAAAGCTTACTTTTCCTTTCTAGTATGTTATGGTAATCTAAGGAGGAAAAGAACCTTTTCAAAAGCAAGCAGTTGGCTTTAAAAATGTCAGTGTATTGAATAAAATTAGGGAGTTTTTTAGTATGCTGGTAAGGCTACTATTCAAATTTTTTGAAGTTTAAAGGCATTTTAAACTTAAAAAAAGAAGTGGTATTTTATTTCCCAGTTTGCATTCTTTTCGGAGTAAAGTAACCTAAGCTTTCAAGAAGCAGCTTTCATTCATAGTGAAAACTGCTACTCACCACCCCCAAATTCTAAAGTTGGAAGGGAGGAGTCCTGAATGGTCCTGGGTGCAGGTGAGCTAAGTCTTGGTGTGAATGCACACCCCTCCCTTTGTAACAGATTTTGTAACCGGGGTAGGTTAGATACTTTCCTCAGATACTGGAAATACAGTGCTTTGACTGCTTTTTGCCCTCCTGGAGAGTGCTCTCCTTTTGAGCATATAAATATGTCCTGACTTGTCGAGTGGGTGTTTACATTCAGAGGTTTTGGCATCTGATGCCTTCACACGATTTGTGTGTGTACAGATGCTGTGAGAAGCTGAGACAGCTTTCACCTCTGTTACATTTGAGGAGAAAAACAGAGAAGCAGAGCCAATGGAGGTAAAACAGTCTGATTTGTAGTGTGGTAGGTATAGGGTTGCTCTTTGGGGCGGTGCAGCAGCGGTGGTTGAAGGGGTCTCCAAGTGGGGGAAATACCAAAGACTGCTGGTTGAACCGCTCTCCCCTGAGCTGCGACATCGCTGAAGCACAGTCAAATAAGAGCAAATAAAGTACAGTCCTATGCAGCCACCTCATAGGTAGTGGCCTTCACACCTTCCAAGGTGTGTAGTTTTGAGTATCCTAGAGTCATAAAATGTCTTGTGTTGGAAGGGACCTTAAAGATCATCTTGTTCCAACTACCCTGCCATAGGGAGGAATGCCTTCCACTAGACCAGGTTGCTCAAAGCCCCATCCAGTCTGGTCTTGAACACTTTGAGGGCTGAGGCATCTGCAGCTTCTCTGGGCAACCTGTTCTGGTGCCTCACCACCCTCACAGTAAAGAATTTCTTCCTAAAATCTAAGCCAAATCTCTCCTCTTTTAGATTAAAACCATTCCCCCTTGTCCTATCCCTATCTGCCCATGTAAAAAAGTTATTCTCCCTCTTTTTAAAGCACCCTTTAAGTATTGGAAGGCTGCCTTAAGGTCTCCCAGGAGCCTTCTCTTTCCCAGGCTGAATAAACCCAGCTCTCAGCCTGTCTTCATAGGAGAAGTGTTCATCCCTCTCATCATCTTTGTGGCCCTTCTCTGGACCCACTCTGACAGGTCCACATCATTATCATGTTGAGGACTCCATACCTGGTTGCAGCACTCCAGGTGGGGTACAGGGTACACCAGAGCAGAGCAGAGGGGGAGAATCGTTTCCCTCCTCCTGCTGGCCATGCTGCTTTTTTGATGCATCCCAGGAGGTAGTTGGCCGTCTGGGCTGTGAGCACGCATCCATGATAAACCGGAAGTCCAGCTATATTATGCTGCTCTCAGTGAGTTCTCCCAGACTGTGCTCATGCCTGGGATTGCCCCAAACCAGGTGCAGCATCTTGCACTTGGACTTGTTGAACTTCATGAGGTTCTTGTGAGCCAGCTTTTCAAGTTTGTCCAGGTCCCTCAGGATGGTGTCCCTTCCTTCTGTTGTGTCACATGCACTGCTTGGCTTCGTATCATCTGCAAACTTGCTGAGGGTCCACTTGATATTACTGTTGTAAAGGCATAATTATCAGATGGGGATATTGATGCTCTCAGGAATAAAGTGCTGTGCTACCTCATTTTTTTCAAGATACTGGATTATTTGCATATTAAAATATAAAATGAGTATTGAGCTGGAGAAGTATGTGGGGAAGGAGAGGGAGTACTAAATTAAAAAAAAAAAAACCCACATGCCACTAGACGCATTCTAAGAAAAGCATTGCATTTTCATGTACTGATATGTGGTTTTAAAAGCAGAAGCTTCTGTTTGGGGGGCTGGGGTGGCGTTTGCATATGTTTTTTCACTTCAATTTACCTTAGATGGGTTAATTCAAAGGCGTAACTACAGTTCTGTTCCATTCTTTCAGACCAGGAAAAAACCTGAAGTTGTGCACCATGCCAGGGACAGCTAGCTGGTATTCAAGTAGGCTTTTTGGGTGACGAGCTACCACAAAGACAGCATGAAGTGCTGGGAGGGACTAAACCAGCACAGGATAAAAATCCACTGTGAGGTTCCCTGAAGTCTTTAGGTGGTCAGGACTGTTGGCTGTTTGTTAGAGCACTGCATTTATCCAGACAATTTCGTAGTATACTGGAGTTGCTTCCTATGTTTCTGAGCAGATCTGTGTTCCCATCTCCAGTGTGCTGCAGGGGAGTGTTCTCTGTGCAGAGGTTTCTGAAGGCTGGAAACACCTGGGTGTTTTGGAAGGCACACCATGGTCTGATGCTGGTATTGGTGTTGGACCTCTGCTGCTGGTTCCCATGAGCAGCATCCCTCATTTGTTACGGAATTCTTGTGCCTTACAGGCTGGTTTTGGGGAAACTCTGTACTGCTGAGATGCAGTCTGACTGCCTTGTTTGAGAAATAATGGCTTTTGGGTTTTTATTTTACTTTTCAGCAGTATTGCGTGCACTGCAATAATAAATTTAAAATAATATAAATAGTATAATAAAATACATATATTTTATTAAACCTCTGTATTCGATGCAGTTCTTTGTGAGGAGGGCTTTTGCTTCAAGCATAACTGGGGAAGATTGCAGAAATGTAGTTAAGCTTCACATCAGCGCTCAGCTTCCACAACTTCCCCAGATGGGCTTTTACACGTTACAGCTGTTAGGCAATTAACCCCAGAGCATCTTGCTGAAATAAAGGCTAGTGTCTGAAATACTTGGCCTTGTGACTGTCTTTCTACCATAGCTACTTCTAATTTATGAGTGAGGATTTGGGATTGCAGTGAACTACATATCCATATCGCTTGAGAAAAGTTTGAAGTGTAACGTTGTGGCCTGTGGGGGCTGCCAGCAAATAAGAATTGACAGATAGGAACCTGGAATTAACACAGATGCATGCTTTCCAGGTATAGTCTCCTGCATTAAAAAAAAAGAAAAAGGGAGGAATAAGAGAAGCTCTCAGTTTTAAGGGTTGATGAGCCCCTCTCAGGCAAATATTTAGCCAAGGCTACAGAGTAAATGGTCATATGAATGGAAGAAGTAGTGACCCAGTTGGGTCGGGGGGGATTTTGTGGGTTTTCTTATTTTGTTTTGTTTTTTGGTTTTGATTTTTTTTGTTGGTTGGTTGGTTGGTTTTTTTACTTCCTCCAGATGGCTATGCAACCTTCTCACTCTCCCCAGTTTTTTTCTAGTGGCATAATCATGTCTGTTGAGGGAGACTCCTCACAAGCATCATAAATGCTTCAGTGTCGTGGCCACTGCTACAAAATTGGAACTAGTAGGCGGTCTTTCTCTGAGAACAGTACCTTTCAGATGGTTTCAGACTTAAAATTCTAGTGTACTGTAACAACAGGTTTAACAAGATAGTCTTTGAGCATTGGTTTCCAACCCTTTAACTTTTTGGAGGCCCCTTTCTTCTGTTGAGGAAATTTTTTTTATGATGGTGTGTCATGTGCTGTAGTGGAACTTTGACTGCCCAGGGGCTGTGTTGAGACTGCCAAGTCTGTGGAACTACTCATCTTGACTTTGCAGGACTGTTTTCCCTAGAGGAAAATGCAATCGTCAGGTTTATTGTACAGTGACAGGTGTTTAATTTGTAAATGTCACGGCAACTTCAAGAGCTCCATGTTTGGCATATAATGCTTCAAATACTGGTTTTACGTGAGAAGACAGCTATGATGTATGGCTGCAGTTGCTGCAGTTCTGCTTCCTTTTTCTTTTTGAATTCTCTTGGAGAAAAGGGCCCTTAACTCTTGGCTAATAACCTATTACAGTTGAGGTGTGTGGGATGCCTTTTCTTGTCATGATGTGAGTTATGTAAAAATCCTGCTCACGTAAAGTCTGTCACATTCAAAAGTTTTCTGATAGCTCCTTCCTTTTCCTTGTCTTTCCATGTCACTTGCCTCCAAATTCTGGGACAGCTGCATCTCTGGTCATCCAAAAATATTGTGCTATTGCAGTCACAAGGACGTTGTGTTGGGTTTTGCAAATCATTACTCCATTCAACAGATTGGTGCTGTGTGCTCTGCTACTGGGCCGAACTCTGCTTGATGTACTGAAATGCCCTCTGGTGTGGAGTAAAGTTCATTAAGCTGGGCAGCAGGTGGCAGTGGGCTTAAATGTGACCTTTGACTGATGTTTATAAATGTTCTTCATGTGCCATCTTAGGACCTTACCCCAACCTACCCTAAAGGTGGGTATGGGATGTTACTTAAATTGTTTGTGAAATAAATTCGCCTGACAGTTGTGTAGTGGTTAAATTCAATTGAGCTGCTTAAATTCCTTGTTGTAAATCAATGCCGGCAGCAGGAATATATATACTAAGATTTCTTCTTGTCCAAGTCATGCACAGTCTGCACAATATCTGGTGATAGTATATCTGTACATTTCCATGTGCATCTAGTGGTCTGTATAAATTGAATATTAGACCCCCTACTCTTTGTGTACTGTATGATTCTCCAGAGTCAAGTGTTCTGCCTGTAGTACTTGAAGCAAATGCATTTAAATATTGATTTAAAAAAATGCGATTCATACTGTGGGAATATTCAGTAGGGAGAGCTGCAGCCAAAGCAATAGTGTCCAGCTGTGGTGTGGTTCACAGTAAAATTCTGGATTGTGGTTTTGCATTGCTTGTCACATAACTGTGAGTTGCTGAAAAATGACTAATTCCTGCATTTTAGGTGAAGGAAGAGAGAGAAAATGTGAGCAGACCTTTAATTTTCCCTAGTGCTGCAGTTACTGTATCTGATAAATTAATGCAACTACTTTGTTGTCTCACCACAGATAAATTCTGAGGAGCGTGTTGACACAGCTGATCAGGAGACAGTCTCCTGGGATCGCAGTATTCCTGAAGACATAAAGCAAAAAATACAGCCTAAAGAGGTGCCAGCAGAAAGTGTCACTGTCTGGATTGATCCGTTAGATGCTACACAGGAATACACAGGTAGCTGATTCTTGTTGACAAATCATGTGTGTAATTCTGATGTTTGCCTTTTACACTGGAGACAAAATAGTAAGTACTTAAAATGACATCTCTTGTTAAAGTGTCTTATGTCAAAGCTAGCGTGATTTAATTGAACAAATTGCATAATGAAATCTCTGTAGTTCTCAAATGACAGCGTTTACTTTTATATATTCCAGCTCTGAAATTACTTTGGTATCCTTGCAACGAAGTAATTGCTATAATAAATTGTAGCTGTCAATTATGGATTGTACTGGAATGACACATTTCTTTATTTCAGTCATTACTGTGGCAACTCTAAGTATGTTAGATTTTTGGTTTTGTTTATTTAAAGGGAATACTAAGTAAATACCCTATTTAACTTGATATAAGAAAATTTTTGTTGTCATTTTTCAAAAAAGCATGCGTAGTTCAGACTTCCCCCTTTTCAAATGTTTTAGGATGTCACATAAGCAGTTCAAGGCAATCCAACTGAAATTCTTGCTGATAAGTACTAGGGAAGAACTAGAAAAATGGCGGGGGGAGGTTGTGACTATTTCATTGATACAATTATCCTTTCCAGTGGATGCTCTTGGGTTTTTGAATTACCATTTTTTGAACCAGTAGAGGATAGGAGGTGAGGCAGAGAAGGGAGAATGCAAGGGCACAGATTTCCATGAAAACACTTGTTGCATAAGACTCAGCTGTTAGCATTAGATCTGGTAGGAGTATAGGTTACATCTACTGAACAGGAAAAACTGCTGGAAAGCTGAAAAGTCTTCATAAGTCTTTTGAAAACAGAAAGGTTATTTGAAGATGCATCAAAGTTACATAACTGCAAGAGGCAGAATGTAAACTAGTCTTCAGAGAACCATCTGAATAATCTCCTGCCTGTTTTCTTTTTGTGTTCTTGGCATCTGATGGTAAACTTGCTCACTTTGGTGTTTTACCCACAGAGGATCTTCGGCAGTATGTCACGACAATGGTTTGTGTGGCTGTAAATGGTAAACCAGTAATAGGAGTGATACACAAGCCCTTCTC
>WEIT01017770.1:931-17017 GCA_013389985.1 Dryoscopus gambensis
CTCCTGCCGGGCCCGGCCCGGGATGTGGGATAACCTGCCGGGAGCACCGGGATGTGCCCGGCCGGGGATCCCCGGGAGCCCCCAGACCCTCGGGGAGCCTGCCCCCGCCCCGTGCTGCCCTGCCCGGCCCTCCGAGCGCTCCGTGCAGGCGTGGGGAGGGATCGGGATTTTGCTGGAAAAGCCAAATAAGCGATGAAAGGAGAAGTCTCCCCCCCGGTGTGGCTCGGTAAGGGGAGGCCTCGGTGTCATGGAGAGAGCTGGGAGGAGAGAGGCTGGGATGAGCGCCGGGGAAAAGGTTTGCGGACCCAAAGCGCCGCGTTTTCTGCAAGGCAAGAAAAATCCTCCTCGCCGTGCTCGTGCTTCAGAGCCAGAACCAGTTTGGTGAAATCCTTCAAGTCTCTCAGTCATTCTCATTGGCTGCTCTGCCAAGATTTCCCGAATTTGCTTTCACGTCTTTTTTTTTTTTTTTTTCCCTTGTGATTTGAGATAGGTGCCGAATTATAAAGGGATAACTGGTTTGGGGTTTGTTTTTTTTTTCTCCTGAAAATCAGCTGGTCGCACCTAAAGAGAGCTTGAAAATATTTGAGCGAGGTTTTAAATCTTGAGATTGCGAGCAGATTGAAGCCTCGCTCTGACGAAGGGGTGGTTCAACCTTGTTTTAAAGCCAGGTAATAAATGCAAGGAGGCGATAAAACCCGCGGGATGTGGAGCACAGGTAGAGAGGAGGGCGAGCTCTTCCCTTGGGGGAGCGTCTGTGGGAACTGAGGAGGGCCCAGGGCTGGGCGTGATGGGGAATCTTGTGACTTTAGGGACCTGGAGGAACCCGAGCGGAGATGAGTAACTTTGTGTCATGTGACAGAAATATTGAAAACCTAAATCTCCCCGCGGATTTGGTCCCAGCCTCGGGGTCGCTGGTGCCTTTGGGGAGTTTCGGTTTGGAAGAGGCCCGGCTTTGAGGAACTCCCGATCCCTTCCGCCTTAATCCCGGCCACCTATTGCCGTCCTCGCGCCCGGGGCTGCTGCTCCCCGGCCCTGTTACAGCTGTGGGGCTGTAAATGGGATCACTGAACTCATCCAGGTTAAAAATAACACTCGGGGGGAGGGGAGCAGTGGCTTTTTAAGCCACCGCTGAGGAGAGGAGCGGTGGAACGGCAGCCTTGGGAACTCCTGCGTGGATACAGGAATACCCCGAGGTTTCTCCTCTGGCGGGGGGGGTTGGTTTGCAGGTTTTGCTCCTGCGGAGGTGTTCTGGGTGTCGTTGGCCGTGTCCGGGTGAGTTCCTGGAGCAGCGGGTCCCAGCTGGAGGTGTGGAATCCTGCACTTCCCCGCCGCCGAGGGCACGTGCTGGGCAAAAGCGGTGACCCCTTCGAGCTGCACAAAAACCCGTGCTCACGTCCTGGAGGGCTGCTCTGGTGTTCCCGCAGGAGAGAGCAGGGGGGGAAAAAAACCTCCCCCCAGAGCCCACAGGGCGAGGTTTTTAAAACAGATCTAAAGAATGTATCTTTATTTTGGATAACTTTTAACACCGTGAACCGCCGAGGCCGCCTCCCAGCTGCCTGGAAGTGAGGGCAGGGCAGGGGATCAGGGGTGAGTTCACCTGCCTGTGCGGGGAACCTGGAGAGGTTTCCCGGGGCTGCCAGTGCCCAAAGCGCAGGGAAATCCCAGAAAATTAGATGGGAATTGCTCTGCACCGTGATGGGCAGAGGAGCAAGCAGCTCACCCACAGGATGCTTTTTGTATAAGGCTTGATGAATGAAAAATAATGACTATTAGTATATTTTTATTGAGCTGGTCTAGGAAATAAGAGTTTTGGGTTCTTTTGGGGTCAAATTACTTTAATGAAGGACCTGCTGGCCCTTTCTTTACCTGCACCTTGTCCTGAGGTGGGGTGGAGCTCAGCAGAGATTTTCTGCTTCCAGCATCACCTGAGGGCTTTGGAATTGCTGTAAACTCCTTTAGGCAGAAGTGGGTTTGTGTTAAAACACAACGTTTAGATTTTTTGGGGTGGGGGAAACGCGCGTGCTGCCTCTTCTTGGGGATCCAGCTGTCGTTTTTTTTTAATTCCAATCAATAATAATTGCCAGCTCCTCTGCTGCACCCCAGCTGGACAATGGCAATACTCCACATCAGGTGCTTACACCAGCGATGCTTTCTGACCCACGGGGTGAGTTCTGAGGGTTTTGCCACCAAAAAAAAAACCCCAAAACCCAAGGAAAGTTTCCAGAGCCTCCAAAGTGCTTTGTTTGCTTTGTTATTTGGCATCTTTAAGAGCAGAGTGGAATTAGTGCAGGCCGGGATGTTTAGTCAAGGTATTACAAGTAAACACTTGATCGTTCTTACTCACTGCAGTAATAGGATTTGCGGCCCTCTGTGGAGAATTTTGGGGCTTTCAAGCCCTAAAAAAATGTCCCAGCCTCGGCTTTGGGGCAGGACACTTGTGTTGGCTTTAGGACCTATAAATAACCTGCGACACTTTGCGCCACAATAAATAAATGTTGCGCTCGCATGGCAACTCCAGATAATCTTCAGAGGATAAAACCTCGGGTGATGCAAAAGATAAGAGTGGCAGCAGGGGCCGGGCTGATTCCAACGCCTGGGAAAAAAAAAAGGAGTGGGACCTGTTTGTGGTGGCACTTGCCGTGTTCAGCTCAGGGAATCGTCCCCCTCTGGGTGAAGCAGCGATCCTGAAATCTGCCTCCTGCCAAGTCTGGTTCCACAGCCCTTGGGAAGGCCCTGGTAACTCAGAGATTCAAATTTTGACCGGTTATTCCAGATTTTTAAATAATATAATTTGTGGCCACATGAATACTTTTGAAGTCTGCGCCGTTGTGTAACAATTACATAAACGGACAGTACATAATTGCCATTTATCACAGCTGAAAACCCCAAAAAATCCTTAAATGAACTGTTTCACAAGGAGCCCTGGTCCCAGCTGGGACAGAGCGTGGCTGTGGGAGAGTCAGAGCTGGAACAGAGTCTCCTGCTCACACTCCTGTGATTGTTCTGCCACTTATGTCATCTCCCAGCATTTAAACTTGATTTGTTGAGGGCGTGGGGATGCCTCTCAACGAGCACAATTAAGATTGTGGGGTGGAAATGGTTCATTTACATTATTCCTCTGTTAGTCTGAGGTTTAATTATCCCAGCCCTGGCTCTCAGGGCCTGGTTATCAGCGCAGGGCACTCGCATTACTCAGTGTCTGGGTCAAACTCTCATTTATTTTTTTCCCCCCCACTCTGCTTTTGGCTGGAACAAAGAGGGGATGGGTGGCCCTGGCGTTGTCCGGCGGGAGTGACCAGCAGCAGAAAACAGCGGCTGCCTGCAGCTTTAGGCTTTCAAATCCAACTTCTTAACGCTCCAAGGGACCCACCTGTGTGACACCAGCGAGGGGCAGGGCTCTCTCCCAGCTCCCCGGCGTTTCCCTGTCCATAAATTCCCTTCCTTGGAGAGTCTCCCGGCGTGATTCACGTCCCTGACTGGAAACGCCACCGAGGCGTTCCTTGGTCGCGGGGCAGCTTATCTGGGAAGAATTTACAACCTGGGCTCTTTCAAATACCTTCTGCAGCGCCTTCAGTGGATCTCAGGGATCCTCCGGCGTGTTTAGCAATGTTTAACTGGTTGTCTGCTGCTTTTTTATGGGTTAATTATGCAATATCTGCTGGCCTAAGGAATGTACAGAGCCATCCTGCTGGTTAAAGATCAATTGTGACACTCTGGTGTGTAATCCTGGGGAGATGGAGCTCGCTGGGTGTAGTATTTGTGCTCCTGGGGGGGCAGGGAAGTTGTCCAGGATAAATACCTGTGGGTATCCAGAATTGGAGCTTGAATTTCCAGCACGTGAAATTAAACCTGGATCGGAGGCTGAAAGCGTCTGGCGCTTCAAAGGCAGCACCTCAGGGCTCTCCTTCTGTCACCAGCTCAGAAATAGGGTGGGTTTTTTTACCCTTTTCTCCCCAAAAAGGGCTCCTTCAGCCCCGTAATTCCCGAGGCTGAGGTGGTTGCAGTGCTCACAGGAGGGATTCACTCGTCCCCGCGAATCCGACGCCTCCGGAGCGGGATGCGCTTCGGAACGCAGGGAGTTTTTCCAGTGGCGTTGTTCATTTCAGTCCTTGGCCACCAGAATCTGCTGGAGAGGCAGGTTAATAAATCTCCTTATTCCTCTCCTCACTGAAGGTTTGAATTCTTACAAGAAGACACACCCTGGAACACAAGCGGAGTAAATTTAGTTGTCTATTTTTAGAGAGCAGATCGCTAAAAACACACACACCACGGTTGTTGTAGTGCTGCTTTTAGGGAAGGACTCTGCAGCCGCGTGACAAGATTTGAATTATCTGGGCTCTGGAGAATTAATTTTGACTCCAGGAGACCCCTTTGGATGCGCCTTGTCCTGTATTTCAGGTGGGCTGGCGTTCAAATCCCTGTCCCTGATATCCTAAAAAGGTTTTTCCATCGAGGCCTTCCCTGCTTTGGCCACCAGTGAAAACCAAAAGCTTTACAGCACTTTTGGGTCTGGTTTGGCAGAGCCAAATAATCAAACATTTTTAGCTCTTCTTCCATCCAATGTTCAACTTTTGGGGGCAATTCCAGCGGTTTTCTCCTGCTGGATGAGCCTTCCCTTCCCTGCTCGCGGTGCCCGAGTCTGGCTGACCTCAAAATAAGTGTTTGAATTCTGGTTAATTTAGTATTCAGTTTAATTCATCAAAAGCCAGAAGTTTACAATCCTGAAGCGTTCCTTCTCTCCAGATATTCCCCTTGGTCCACCCGATTTCCGAGCTGTGCAGGACTGCTCTTCTCTCAATTAACCTTTCCTTGCTGAATTTATTACATTTATTATATTCCAGAGCGAGGTGAAGCAGGGTGACAGCCCCACGTGTCCCCCTCCCTAACTGCTTGTACCTCATGCAGAAATCTGCTTTATTTTTGGCCTTTAACACATAAAAATCACCGCTTGAACGGAATACCTGCCTTTCAGAACGTGAAATACAGGAATAAAGAAGCCTTTTGGAGGGATGAAAGACAGAAATTCATTTCCAGGCCGTCCCCAGTGACATCAGGTGCCCACGAGTGAGCTGCGCTGGGGCGGGTTCTGCTCCTGCTTTGCTTTTGTTCTCACAGGTGTGTCTGCCTGGGAGCCTACAGGAAAAATTTGTTTTCCCCTCTGAACGAAATCCAGAGAGTCTCAGAAGGGGCCGAGCTCTACAGGCAGAATTCCTGCCTGTACAGTGAATTTCTCCCCCTTTTTTTAGGGGAGATCTAGAGGCAGAATTCCTGCCTGCACGGTGAATTTCTCCCCGTTTTGGGGGAAGATCTAGAGACAGAATAACTGCCTGCACGGTAAATTTCTCCCCTTTTTGGGGGAAGATCTAGAGACAGAATAACTGCTTGTACAGTGATTTTCTCCCTTTTTTGGGGGGAGATCTAGAGGCAGAATTCTTGCCTGCACGGTGAATTTCGCCCCTTTTTTTAAGGAGATCTGGAGGCAGAATTCCTGCCTGCATGGTGAATTTCAGCCCTTTTTTTAAGGAGATCTGGAGGCAGAATTCCTGCCTGCATGGTGAATTTCAGCCCTTTTTTTAAGGAGATCTGGAGGCAGAATTCCTGCCTGCATGGTGAATTTCAGCCCTTTTTTTAAGGAGATCTGGAGGCAGAATTCCTGCCTGCATGGTGAATTTCAGCCCTTTTTTTAAGGAGATCTGGAGGCAGAATTCCTGCCTGCATGGTGAATTTCAGCCCTTTTTTTAAGGAGATCTGGAGGCAGAATTCCTGCCTGCACGGTGAATTTCACCCCTTTTTTTAAGGAGATCTGGAGGCAGAATTTCTCCCTGCACATTGAATTTCACCCTTTTTTTTGAGGAGAGCTGGAGAATGAACTTTTTCACCCTCCTGGCTCATTTATCCCTTCGGATCTTTCCCAGTACGCTGCCCTCTCATAAAACTGGCTTGATATTGGTAGGAAGTGAGGGACGAAAAAAAAAATCTAAAAATAGAGAATTACCTGTTTCAGGAGCCTCTGGATTGCCTGTGCTCGAACCTAAACTTTCTTATTTTGCAGGCACAGTGCTCCACTGACAGCTGTGTCCTCGGAAGAGGTTGTTTTTTAAAGATGGGGCCCATTGTTGAGCTCGCATTGTCTGCAATTTGGACAGCTCTTAGCGCAGCTTCGGCTCCGAATCCAGAGAGATTTGGGTTTATAGATGGAATAAAGGTCTCTAGACATTTATAAAAGCTTTTCCCATTCTGATTTCTCTGCGTTTTAGAAAAACCTTGAGAAACCCCCAAGCTCTCCAGTATTGTGGTAAGAACTGTTGAGCTCTGATTTTTGGGTTTGGGGGAGCGTTGTAATTTTTTTTGTTGAGTTTCGTGCGCTCAGAATGGAGAGAAAAAAAAAAAAAAAGGTGGATTTCAGGTTATAAATCTTTCTTGGAAGCATCAGAGCTACCCTGTGTCCCCTCAGCTGTTCGACTTGCTCTCAGGGCCCTGCAAACGTGTTTTCACGGTCAGGTTGGGTTTATTAATTGGAATTAATTTGATTTAAATTTGAGAGGCGACGCGGTGAAAACAACCGCGACATCGCTGCGGGGGAGCAGGGCTTGGGAAGAGGCACCAACAGCTCCTCTGCTCCAAAAGTGTGAACCTTTCCATCATATTTGTTAATCCAACAGTTCCATAATTGGGAACAGGACGGGTTCGTTAGGGCAGAGAGGTTGGGAAGGAGCTCCTGGCCGGGTTGGGGTGTGCGGGTCAGGCTTTGGGGTTGGCTCTCCCTGGGAGGTGGTGGCTCCTGGATGGGCCATTCTTAGGGAGGTGGGAGCACCTCTTAAATCACACATTTCAATTCCTTGATCGTCCCTTTATCCATGAGCAGACTCCAGTTTGGTTTTTCTGTCGCAGATGACTGAGGAGCCGTTCCTGGCCCTGCACTGATTATTTATTCCCAGCTCCTCCTCTCGCTCGCGTCCAGGGCTCTGATGGCACAGGGAGAGAAGTGAGGGGCACCTCAGCCTTTTATTGTGGCTTTATAAACAAAATAAAATCATAAACCCGTTTCCTGTGCTGCCTGTGGGGTGAGCTGGCCTGAGCACGCACAGGGGCGGGGCAGATCCAGCTCCCAGAGCTCTTGGGATCACCGAATTTGGGTTGGGAGGGAGCTTAAATCCCATCCATTCCCACCCCTTCCCCTGGGCAGGGACTCCTTCCCTATCCCAGGGTGCTCCAATGGATAATTCCAGGGATGGGGCAGCTGCAGCTTCTCTGGGAAATCCATTCCAGCCTCTCGGCACCCTCGCTGGGAGGAATTCCTTCCCAATATCCCACCCAACCCTGCCCCACTCCCCCTCATCCTGGCCCTTGTAAATCATCCTTCATCTTCCTTCCTGGCTCCTTTCAGGTGCTGCAAGACCTAAACCTGGGTCATCCCTAAACCTCCTCCAGGCTGAACAATCCCACTTTGCCCAGCCTTCCCTCACAGCAGAGCTGCTCCATCCCTCTCCATCCACCTCCGTGGCCTCCTCTGGACTCTCTCCTTGTCCTTCCTGCGCTCAGATCCCGGAGCTGGAGGCAGCTCCAGTGGGTTCCTGGTTGCCAGTTCGGACATGGATACCTGGAATGTTGGCTCCAGGTGTTAACAAGGCATTTTAAAGGGAAAAAAAGAAAGGATTAGAGGTCTTCAGGCTTTAAGGAGCTGACTCTGGGTTAGGAAGCAGTTTCTTCGTGCCTATGTTAAATCTGGTTGGCTGTTACAGAAATTTTTACCCCTTTACTTAAAGAACTGGTGCTGTCTCCTGCTAGAAATCAAATCCTGGGCAAGCAGGATTCCCAGCCTGATCCAGCGTGATCCTTCTGGTGGTTTCAGCCATACGTTTCTAAACAACTCCCAAATATTTTACCCCTTTGTAATTAATTTATATTTAATTTGAATTCCTCTGTATTCAGGCTCTCGCATTCAAACAGAGAACTGGCACGGCCCCGCAGTTTATTCCTACGCTGGGAGCTGGCACTTGGTAAATAAAGCAAAGTGCGTGGAGCCAAGAGCTGGCAGAAGGGAAGCTCCCAGGAAAATGGGAAGGAGAATCTCCCGGCAGATGTTTTTAAGCCGGGGAGCTGTGGCAGCGGGGGGCGGGTGCAGAGGTTGTGTTTGCGATCGCCTCCCAAAGATCCGCGTTTGTGCTCCGGGGTTTTTGCTCTGGCCTCCCTTAGGCCATGCCCAAAGGAGGCTGATGGGCTCGGTGTCCGTTTTTATTGGGTTTGGATTCCCAGGCCTGCACAAGGGCCCCATTGTCAAGTTTTCAGCCCCGTTTTTTCACCCAGCGTTAAATAATTCGCAGCGGAGATGAGCGGCTGAGCACGGTTTGTGAGCAGCGCTGGAACGCCTCGTTCTTCTTCACCATCCCAAGCACCCGGTTCTCCTTCAAACAGCTGGTGCTGGAGGGGGTTTTTAGACTGATGGGAGGTGGGAATTCCCATTTCTTCCTGACGCTGATGGAGTTTCTCTTCCAGGTGAAAAATGCAACCAACCAAATCGTGATGAACTGCGCCGACATCGACATCATCACCGCGTCCTACGCCCCGGAAGGAGACGAAGGTAGGGAGCCGTGCTTGGTTTCGTTTCTGCCTCTGGGAGCTGCTGCCAACAGCCCAAGAGCTCTGATTACAAAGTGATGTCATGGTTTGATAAGCCCAGCCCCGCCCCTGGAAGTGCAGAATTCCTTATCTTGCTTCCATGCTGGCTTTCATCACTGCCAGTTGTGTTATGGTAAAGAAATTCCTTCAGCCTTCTCCTCCATTGTGCCTGAGTGATGTAGGCAGAGGATGCTGGGCTGGTTTGGTATTATTTTTTATCTGGATGTCCTATAAACTTCTAAGAACATCATCAGTACGTATGGATTTGGGAATATCGACGAGATCCGTGACACGGCTCAGACAAGGAATGCATCCATAACAGCCTGCAGTAGGAAATACTCACAGGGCAGGACTTGGGGAGCACAGAAAACACTCCAGTGGCATTGAGCAGGATGTTCTGAGTGCTGGACAACACGCAGAACTGGAACTGCTGGACAACACTCCAGAACTGCTGGAAAAAGGGGATAGTGCAGAGGAGACGAGGGCGGGACCCGGCTCAGTGAAAGGCTGGAAGTTGCTGGAGGAATGGAAGTTACTGGGGAAATTTGTAACACTCAGCTGCAGTCGTTGACTTCCCCAATTATATTTGGAGGGGATTAGCGAGCACAAAAAGGGCTTTAGCAGCTGAAGCATGAAATGAAGGAGGTGTGGAAAACAAGCTCCGTGGAGCAGCCGCGGTCTCACAGGGGGCAGAGCCTGCCTGGGGTTCTCGGGGAGCCTCTGCTGGTTCAAGCCCGGCAGCTCTTTGGTCCAGCTGCTGGTGGAGCCCTTCAGAGAACACAAAAGGTTCTGCAGGGCTTCCATTTCCGCAAGGGAAACGTCCCTTTCCATGAGGAAAACACCACAGCGGTGCCGTGAAAGGCTTTGTTAAATCCGTGGTTAGGGATTAACAGAACGATTTTGGTGATGGATGGGAGGAAGGTGTTCCTTTGGGTGGGTTTAAACTTTGCTATTTATGCCACGGCTGGGTAAAGGTGGAGGAAAGGGCTGTGTTTGGGCACGTGAAGAGGAAAAGCGATGCGAATTTCTGGGGTGGGTTTTGTAGGGATGATTTCGGTTCTGTTATGCAGTGACGTTATCCCACAGATTTGTGCAGGGAAGTGGCCGGGGCTGGGAGCACCCTGGGGTAGGGGAAGGTGGCCCTGCCCATGGCAGGGGTGGCACTGGGTGGGCTTTAGGGTCCCTTCCAACCCAAACCATTCCATGATGCCACTTTACAGATCCACGGAGCGTTGCTCCACTTTCACAGATGGAGAAATGGACTCAGGAGGGGATCTGGGGGGGAAAATTCCTCCCTGCGAGGGTGGGGAGGCCCTGGCACAGAGAAGCTCCGTCCCTGGGAGTGTCCAAGGCCAGGCTGGACAAGGCTTGGAGCAACCTGGGATAGGGGAAGGTGTCCCTTCCCATGGCAGGGGGTGGGAATGGATGGAATTTAAGGTCCTTTCCACCCCAAAGCGCTCTGGAATCCCACGATTCCAAGCGGAATATCCGCGCCGAATCTTTGCGCTTAAACGAGCTTGATTTTTTTAAAGTTTTTTTTTAATTTTTAAGCACCCAGCGGATTTTTTGGGGGGAGGGCAGGGAGCGCAGCTGCGGTGAGGAGCTGCGTCCCGAGGAAGCAGCTTTGAGAGGGGAGGGCGTGTGTTGGAAAAGCAGAGCTCGGCTCAGGAAGTGCCGTCGGGGAAGGGAACGAGCGAGGATCCTGGAGCGGGGCCACCCCTCGGTTCCGATAGTGAAAGAATGGAAAACTGCTCCCTTCGTGCTCCGGAGGCTGTCCCCTGGCACCTCGGGGCTGTCCCCTGGCACCTCGGGGCTGTCCCCTGGCACCGTGTGCCCGCAGCCCGTGTGGTTGCTCTGAGCGCTGCCGGGGTTATTTCTCCTCCTGAGGAATGAGCAGATAACGAGCGGTGGTAAGAGCAGAGAGTGTCCGCTCCACCCACCGCCCTGCCCCGGGCACGGCCAGCCGGGAATTCCGCGTTTTTGTCGCGGAGAAAATGGAAATAAAAGGGAAGAAGCGCCTAGGAGGGAGGTTTCTTACCACTCAGATCAGAAAAACTCTGCGAAATAGGGAGGGANCGTTGTTGTAATTAATATTAAAAATACTGTAAAACAATATTTAAAAAAAATTTTAAAAAAATATATAAAAATAATTCGTCGCCATGATCGCACCCAGGCTCCGCGGGGTTAAAACATATCTCCGGCTTTTGGGAACGTGCCAAGGAGCGTAATGGCTTTGGAAGGAAAATTGCATGGAACTGGCAGGGCGTTTGCTGGCACCTGTTGATACAGATCGAGTCAGGCTCTGGCTAATGCTTCCATTGTGCCCGGCTTGGGGATGGCAATTGTATAACTGCTCTCAAAAACCGAGCGTGAAATAAAGCCCGGGCAGCCCACGGAAACACCGGCCAGGCCGCTGGGATTTAATTCCTGGATGTGTGGCAAAAAAAAAAAAGGGAGAAGTTAGTGGTGGTTTTGAGAGAATTGTTGCCCCGTAGCTCTGTGGGGAAGGATTTGTGTCGCCCTCGTCTAAAGAGAGAAGATAATTGGTCGCTTATCTCCTTTCCAGCCTGAAAAGCAGCTGTGGGAAAGAGATCTTGTTTAAAGAGATCACTGTCTCTTGTTTGAGGAGCTGATCTGGTGACTTTTTGTGCAGAATAATTGGGTTTTTCCCCCCCAAATCCGTGTTAGTCCCGAGTGCCCTGTGGCTGACCAGCAGATCTTGGCTACAGCTGCTTGTCCCCCTGCACTCCCCCTTCTCCTGATGGATACAGCAGAGGGTAGGGCTTGGCCTTTGGAATTTTAATGCAGATTTGCAGGGAAATCAGATTATTGCCCAATATTTGACAGGAAGCTGAGGGAGGATCGCTGTAACTTTCAAGTCAGAGTGAAGAATTTTGCTGCGTAATCCATAGCAGTAAGGAATGAGTAACAAGACCAGCGGAGATTAATTACTGGGGAGCAGAAAATTCCTCAGTTTCCTCACAAAACCAGTGCAGAGATTGTCAGCGAGGGCCGCGGGTTCGCTCAGTGTGTGCCAGGAATGCTGTAATGGAACAAAGCTGCTCGAAACACACGAGTTTTCCATGGCTGAAGTTAAAGCTGGCTCCTCCCACCGATCAGAACGAGTCGTTGGGATATTTTTTTTCCCCCCTCCCTCCCTGAGCTATTTTTTTTTTAACATTCACAGTGGAATTTTAGCACTGAGGTGTGCACGTGTCCAGGTGGATGCCGTGGCTCAGCCCCAAGGAAGAGCTGCG
This sequence comes from Dryoscopus gambensis, assembly GCA_013389985.1. Classification (NCBI taxonomy): domain Eukaryota; kingdom Metazoa; phylum Chordata; class Aves; order Passeriformes; family Malaconotidae; genus Dryoscopus; species Dryoscopus gambensis. The sequence continues at coordinate 12,808 of WEIT01017770.1, forward strand.
GTGACATCCCCGAGACAAGTTGGTCCCATTTTTTTTTACGGGATTGAGTTTCATGCTCGGGGAATGCGAAGGAGTTTGAGCTTCCTGTGAATCTCCCTCTCTCCCGAGCAGCTGTGAAATCGTGATGGAATCGGTGAATTTGGTTGTCCTTAGCTTGGAATCTCCTCACATCCCGGGGGATCTAAAGGAGTTTCTTAAAATCCAGGGATTCTCGGAGGGTGACAGTTGGCAGCTTCCCATGGGAAATCCCAGCAGCTGCGGTGGTGTTTGCGTGGCAGGAGGGACGAACTTTGGGTTGTACTTCAACTTTGAAGAGGTTTTTAAGGCCAGAATTCATTATTTTGGTCTTTTCCTTCCCGGCGTGGTGGCGACGTGCCTGAGTGTTACACCAGAGCTTCACCTGGTTTTTAAAACAAGAAACAAACCAAAAAACCCCCCAAAACCAAACCAAACCAACCAAAAAAACAACCAAAACCCAACCAAACCAACCAAACAACCCCCCAAAAATATCAATATGCTTCTGGTGTATCTGAGCTGGGTTTGCCCAGGCCCAGGAGCGTCCCCGTGTCCCGACGCTCGTGACGTGGTGCTCCGTGGGCAGGGACAGCAGTGCCTGTCCCCGCTCCCACCCCTCTCCTGGCATTCCTGCTCGTGCTGTTGGGCAGCCAAGTGGATCAGGAAGCCGCCTCTAAAGGGGAAAATTAAAGAAAAAAGAGGGATCTTGGAGACAAATCCTCTTCCTGCTCCTGGCGGTTCCACGGGAATGCCAGTGGAAGGAAGGGAATGGGAACAGCAATTCCCACCTGGGGCCAGGTGGAGAAAAAAACAACCTGTGGCAGTCTGGGGTTGTTTCAGCCACTTGTGAACCTTTTCTTAGTTGTGGAAAAGCTCAACTGCTCATCCTTTTTTTCTACTGGAGAGGACTCAAAGTGATGGAGTTTTAATGCAGGGTTTTAAGGAGGGCCAGGCTGGGTTATTCCATCATTCCCAGCTGGGAATCTCTGGTAGGTGAGAGTACTTCTAATTCTTGTAGGATTTTATGGAGTACTTCTGATTCTTGTAGGATTTTATGGAGTACTTCTGATTCTTGTAGGATTTTACAGGGAGTACTTCTGATTCTTGTAGGATTTTACAGGGAGTACTCCTGACTCTTGTAGGATTTTACAGGGAGTACTCCTGACTCTTGTAGGATTTTACAGTGAAACTTGTGGAAAGGCTTGGAAACTTCAGCATTCCCGGGAATGGGCTGTGCTGGATCAGCACAGGGATGGTTTAAGGAATGTGTTTGATTTCCAGAGAAGCCAAGAGGGCACCACAGCTCCCTTGGGAATGCAGGGTCATTAAGCCACCGTACCTTAATTGCCTGTGACTTCTCCACGCCACAGGACGAGGGCTCCTTGAAAAAATTCCGTGGTTTGCTCCCAGCTTTGTCTTGGCTTGGGATCCGGGCACTGCTTGAAGGCCCTGGCTGGGAGCCACCTCTCTGAGGGTGTAACAGAGCTTGGGATCGTTCATGGACGGATCCCTCTGGCCACTGGGCCCTTGCAGGAAAAGTGATTTATTCCAAAAGCTGTTGTAGCATTCGAGGTGCTCCCACTTCTCCCATCCTTTATTTTTCCCTCCCAAATCCACGGAGCCACCAGCAGCTTTTTCTTTCCTCCTGCGACTCGGCCCAGGCTGTGCACTAATGTGCAAGTGATTAACTTGCAACCTCGCAGTGCCAAACTCTCCAAAGTTTGTGGGCTGCCAAAAACCGGGCTGTTCTCTTCAGGAGCTTTTGTATTGCAGCGTTAGGAATTCAGACAGCCCTTTGCTGCAATCACATCTTTGTTAGAAGCAGCTCCCTTCAACTCCAACAAAAAGCATTGTTGACGGTTTTCCATGGTTCTTTTGCTCTGGATTAAATTATTGGCGCTGAACGAGGAGTTTAAACAAACAACAAAAAAATATAAAGTAACTTGGAATCTTTGGTTTATGTCCTGTTGCTTTGGGGTTTGATGTGCGACGAGCTGCTTTGAGCTTCAGAAAACCCTGAAGGTTTCGGGGTTTCGTCTTCCAGGCCTGGTGATGTTCACCTCTAAGTTAAATCATCCAAAGCAGCAGATCCAAAAATTCAAACACGTTTAGACAACCTCGCGTTTGGGAGAGGAGGAGGGGGGGAAACTCGATATCCGTCGTCAACCTTTGGCAGAAGCTCCCCATAACGCACATTCCTGTGTATTCCTGGGTTTCAGGAGGCTGGAACTCTGCTCCTCGGGCCCTGCAGTGCTGTTTGTCTCCAGGATCAGATTGTTGCCGTTAGAAGCTGTAAAAAAGATAAAAACGTTCCGTGGGGGTTTTTTGAAAATCCGTGGGGGGAGCGTTGCCGCATTCCTGGGCTGATCCTTATCCGGCCTCTCTCAGGTGTCCGGTTACCCTCTGACCGCAGCCTCAGCGTGTCCAGCAGCAGGATTCCTCCTGGATAAATAAATTCCCAACAGGTGTCCAGCCCCTCTCTGACCGGGGTCACCCTCATTGCTTTGCTGGACTCTGGAAAGAGTCGGGGTCAAAATCCATGGGATCCGATGGAGTCAGCGCTCGGCTCCTCCCTGCTGGAAGCCCAGTTCCAGAGTGGAACTTGTACATCAGGGTTTCTTGTTAAAATCTTCCTCTCCTGTCTCATTTTCTCCTCTCCCGTCTCGTTTTCTGCCTCAGTGTCCCCAGGGTGATAAAAGAGAAGCCCAACCTTTATTTTTGGTGCTGGTTGCCTGGTGTTTGCTGGCGGCTGGGTGTCCTTGGCATGGATTCTGCTTCAATGCTCTCACTCATCCCTGCTACAGCTGATTTTTAAAATCTTGGAACTCCCTCAGCACCGATCAGGAGAGCCTAAAATTCATCCTGGAGAGATTTAAAAAAAAAAAAAAAAATTCTACATTGTGTTTTTTGCTGTTTCATTCGAGCCTCTGTGTGTTCTGCACCCCGCCACTGTGGTTAACTCAGATTAAACGCTGAGCAGAGCTCTGTGAAACCTGTAGTTAAGCCTAATTCATTCCTGCAGCTCCTGCATTGAGCAAAGGTTGGAATTAACTCAGGCTTAAGGCTGAAATCACACTCCTCCGGAATAAACAGCACTTGAAATTTCACCGCAGTGAAACCACGTTTGTCACGTGCGGGAGCATCCTGGAGTGTGCTGGGGCTGAAACCGAACACTTGGAGCGATACCTGAGCGTGGAAAACGAGTCCTTTTGTGACTGAAATTGTCACTTCAGACCAGCTCCTGTCATTGAGGGGGTTGCTCGAGTGGCACGTTTTTGTTTTGGGATGAAAAGTGCGTTGTCGTGTCCGGGCTTGCCGAGTTTGGCCGCTGAAGATGCTGTTTTGGAGCAGATTTAAAGTTCTTAAATGATCATTTCTTAGAGGTCGCAGCAGTGGTTGAGCATGGAGGAAGCAGAACTTGCAGAATGAGGTCTTGTGGGGTTATTCCCAATTTTTTTTTTTGGCTGAAGGAGAACAGATCCACATCCCTTTGGAGGCAGCAAGAAGGATGTGATGAATTAGGAAGGGAGAAGCAGCACCAGGTGCTCCCTCCTGGCTCTGCCAAAGCTCCAGGAAAATTTAATCCCAGCGCAGATTCCCAGCGCCGTCTCTCCAGCCTGGCCTCATAGTTTGGATGTTTGCATCCACAAATAGTTCCTGTGCTATGTAAACACCAAACTGCCTCATTTTCGGGTGGGTTTGGGATCCTCGGGCCGAGCAGGGCAGGAACCCCAAGGTAGGGCCCTGCTTCTGAAGCCATTTCTGAAATAAAATCAACGTTTTATTTCGTTTTGTGGTGTAATCCAAGCAAACCCCCTCCCCTTTCTGTGGAGATTAATGGGCTTTTCAAAGCGAGACGCACAAATTAGGTAAATGAATCCTGAGCACCCCGTTTGGGGTCGTTAATACGAGTCCTGCTGCACTGATGGAAGTGTTTTATAGCGAGGAGAACTTTGCGCTGTGTTTGACTGCTTGTCAGGAGTGCAGCAGGCCTTTTCAGCTGCTTCTGTTCTTAAATCAGGAGTGAAATAAGAATGAAAAGTCCTAATGCAGAGGTCAGGAGAGGCACTGAGGAGACTGAACCACGAGTCGCCCATTTTTGCTGTAAATAAGCTGAATTTTGGGGTTTTCTTGCCTTGACCTCCTGCAATTTATTTGTTTAATGCCCAATGTTCCTGGGGCACAGCTCCTGTTC
>WEIT01017771.1:4590-25689 GCA_013389985.1 Dryoscopus gambensis
AGGGCAGGGCACATGTATAGCCTGTGTTTTTTAACCTTGCGGTTCTTAGTCTTGTGTAAGTACTAATTTTTTAAGTTGTATTTTAGTTTTTCTGTCATTGCAGCATTTCTTAGAGAATAGCAACAGCTTCTTGTGTTCAAGGTAAGCATATTCTCAATTATATATTTTTTGGCAGATATTCTGAAGACAAAAATGGCTGAAGGCAATGATGTTGATGGATGTCCTGGTTAATGTGCCAATCTACTAATTAATTTAACTACATCACAGTAATTTACATAGAGCTGGTTATAAATTACTTATATTACAGATAAAAATCCTGGAATTAATAAAAGGAGACTCTGCCCAGGATTTTAGTCCTTTGTATGAAAACAAACTATCATTGATAATAAGGGGGGAATTTGCACATAAGAGGGTGTTAATTTTTGTGTACTTCTATAGAAGTAATGTGGTAATAGCATATTTTTCACATTTTCTGTCCCAGTTATTTTCCTGGCCTGAATTTTATGGATATCTCATAATTAGATCATCCTTGATTCCATGTTCCATTTTTACATCAACTATTAATCAATTTCTTCTGCTGAAAGAAACACTAGAAACAATGTCTTAGAACATCTCTGCTACAGTGAGAAATGTGTTTTTAAAATACCTTAAGCTTTTTGATTTATTAATAATAAGTAAAAGTCACAGCAGTTGATTCTTTGAAGAAAAAGCACTTGTCCTTTCCCCGTCCTTTTACATCTATAACTTCTAAATTTTATCTGTCTACTATGGCCAGAAAATACTAAACAGATAAATATACTATTTAATGTAGAAATCACCAATTAATTTTTATGATTAATTGAATTTATATCTCCTTGTGGCAGTTAGAGAGTTAGATGTACATTTGTCCCATATTAAGAATTCAGGATGACCGATGCATGAAGATTTTTAATGCCATAAAATCAAGATGCCTTCAAGAAACACAGGGGTCAGTAGATAATAATGACACTAAAGGCCTAATAAGTAATAAATATTAAATGAAACTAACACAGAACCAAATAAATAAGTGGAAGTATTGTCCATACTCAGTCAATGGTTCAGAAATAATAGCAGACGGGCAGCAATCTTGGAACATCTCTGTTCCAAGCAGAAAGGATAGGTTGTATGGGGCTCTTGTTCAACATCAGAATGAGAATATTAAAAATTAAGTAACTTCTAAAATTGACATAAAAGCATTATTACTTTATTCTGGTTTTCTTATTATGGGCCTTTATTTTTTCACAGAATAAACATATAAATCTTAATAACTTTTTTACCACATGCTGTGGCACATCAACTTTGTAATAACAAAACCTAAAAGTGATTATCTTTATGTGATTTAATTTATCCCTTTGTTTATTTGGTATGGCTTTGGTAATGGAGTTTATGAGCTCCATTTTCTCTTGAGATTCCTACTAGGAGAATCTTACTGCCAGATAACGAAATCTTATATTCCACCCTAAAAGCTGTTACATGATCTATGTTTATTTTTTTGAAACAAAGATCTCCAAAAAACTTGATTTTGTGATTCTATTTATACTGAGTTGCACTTTACTGGCATTTACATCAAGAGATGCAACATTTCATAGCTCCCTTGATTTACCTTTTAACCTTGTACTTAAATAAGAATGTGCCACAGAAGCAAATAACAGCTAATAACCATCCAGGAATTTTAAATTTGGTTTGGTTTGGGTTGAGTTGGGTTAGGTGGTTTATTTTTAATACAGTAGATTTAACTACATTTTAGTCTTCATTTTGATGACAGAAAAGTCAGTGTAGTGTATGGGAAGCTGATGTTTTATAGCTTGAGGAAAAATGCTGTACTATCTTTGCTGCTTCTCCTTGGAAGGTCTTTTGCCAAAATTCAAGAACAATGATATAATATGTAACTCTTTACGTAGAAAGAGGAATAGCATAGCTTACAAAGCCAAATGGTGTCGTACTCTGGTCATAAAGGCCCAAGAATCTTGTTGTCTCCAGTCATGTTAGTTGAACTCAGAACTCTATTGTCCAACTAACAAAAAAGGTGTAAATATTAGAAAAATTTGTGTTTTGTGGGTGAGTGTAACAATTTAGGTTGTATGGGTATGAGAGCAAAGGTGAAATCATTGGAAAATAAGGAATAATGGAATAATAACTGAATTAATCTTTACAGTATGTCCATGGCAAGAGACAGACCTTATAGATCATTAATGTCAATTAGTGTTCAGTTTAATATCTAATCACTTAAGTGGAAAGTAATTTGTAACTTTAGATTGTAATTTGTTTGATTATGAAGGAAATATCTTGGAACAAAGGGAGTATATGATATATTTGATCACTTAACTGATCTTATATAACTTGTTTCAGTGACCACATAGTTGAAATTTAGAGCAGAATTTGCTGCTGTAACTGGCACTAAAATATTCTTTGATTCTGTACAGCTTAGAGTCTCTAATCTCTAAACTTCAGAGGGTGACAATGATTTTATTAAGTCTTGCAGAGTAATTTATCCTATTCAAATTCAAGTACATCAGAATATTAAGTTTCCTCACCTCTCTGACATCAACAATTGCATTAGCTGGTTGTTTGTTTGAAGCTGCTATGAGAGCCTTTGAAAAAAAAAGGGAAGTAAAATATCTGCTGTTTTCAATTTCAAACTACTTGCCATTCTAATATGTGGAATATTAGTTTTTCTCTGCAAGTGTGGGGGAAAAAAGAATTAATAGAAGATATATAGATGTGTAACAATTACAATAACTCCATTTTGAAATTACTTTGGATAATTTTTTTTTATACTACTCTGAATTAGTAAGACCAAATTCAGTCTCTACCTCTCCAAAGTAGAAAACTCTACTTAAGAGACTGTAATGTATCCGTGACAACACCTATATATGATACATATATTACCATATTATATTCTCCCTATGAACCATTCAAACTCCATCAGTAACTAGACTGTGATCTTAAAGCATGTGTGTTTGGTCATTTTTGCTTTTTAAATTTCATTATCAAAAAATCCTTCTGTGTCTATCTTAATTAATCAATTTGTACATCAATCGATTGGATTTTTCTTTGTAAACTTGGAACATGTTTACGTTTTTAAACTCAAAGATTTGTAAAATGTCACTCATTAAAAGTTGTATAGGATTTGAGGTGGTAAAATACATAATCTCTTTAAAAGTTTCTTCCTTTCTCCTTTCATTTTTTTTTTCTTTTCCTTAGTCTTAACTTCTATTTAACACTTAGGCATAGAAGTCCATCGTGATTTTTACATAATATCAGTTTTAGGTAAAGGAAATAGACAATTGCATGGGAGCTGAGAATGCGCACAACCTTTTTTTAAGGAAACCTACGCAGTGAGTGGAATAAAGAGGCAACAAGTAGGTGAAGATACACAAGAATTGCCTGTAGGCTTACAATATGCTTTTCGGATAATATTCTTACATTTTTAATGTGATCTGACTACAATACTAGAGTTTGTCTCCTGTGTTGTGTTAAATTTAGCCTGAAACCTTTCTACTAAGATCTTGAAACCATATGGTCTTGTTAGTATTTAAATAAAAGACTTCCTAAGAAAACTCTGATGCGACAGCATAAGGCTGTTTCAGCTTCATTCCCTTCTGTTTTTCTCAAATTAATCCTCGTTCTGAACAAAGGTACTGGCAGTACTTCCTTCAATAATATTTCAACGGAGTTTCAAATAAGTCGAGATTTAGACCTGTAGTAAAGTAATTTGTAACCTTAATGTTATTTTTTTCTTTTACTAAGAAGTGGCTGATTTTAATGGAATGGTGGTGTTTTCTTGATCTTGTGAATTTTGTTTGTTTGCTAATGACCTTAAATTCATGTTGATGGTTTCAATGTATAGGTATTGATGAAGCGTTTTTCTTTTAGGCAGTGTTCTTTGACAAAAAGTTTGTCTGGATATCAAGCAGAGGAGACAATAGATGGAGGGAAAGCTCACATGAATTAGGTAGAAATTATAGTAATAATTTTCTATATAATTTGGTAAAATATGTTTACATGTTATATGTATTTTACAGCCATCTTTGGTAAAAAAAATAGTAATTTCCTATTATTTAAAAGATGAAATCTGACCTCAGCATAATCCTGATTGTCAACAGATTCTGTATTTGCTAGGACAGCTTATAACTATGATAAAGTGGACAAACCAAATCAGAAAGACCATAAATTATGGAGAGGGGCAGTGGAAAAGGAGGCAGCTGCACATGAAAAATATGTATTAATTTCAATCTTCGTTTGTTGATGTCTACTAATGAAAGACTGATTTGGATGACACTTGGCTTTGAGAATTTGAAATCTGACTTTAGGTGTTGCACTTTTTGGCCAGAGCATCATTGGTGATACCAAAAAAGAAACTGGATTCCTGTTTAGAATAAAACTGCCAAGTCCCTTAGCTCCTGTGGGTTTAAGACTCCTTTGAAATGTAGCTGAGAATTTTGCTTTTTCAATAAATATAGAGGTATTCAAAGAACTGGGTTTGGTTTTTTTGTTTTTAAAACTGGCACAAAATTATCTAATTATCTGTTAGTGGGAAAATCATACTTAGAAATTATCAAAGAAATGTTGGGATTACATAAGGGTTTAATATTTTGCATTTTAGAAAACATCAGTTATTTCAATCAAACAGTAATGATTTCAGGGCATGGAAAGAAAGCTGAAGGAGGTGTTTTGATCCTCCAGTTTAAAGATTTCAGATTATTGTATGCTGATGATATTAAATATCTTAATCCTGGCTTAAAATTGAAATGTATTTTTCAATCACATTGTAATTAGATTAACTGAGACTGCTTTGTTTTCTCTGCCAATTTCCAATGAAAATAAAAGGTATTAACTGAGATCGCTAAGATTTATATGGAATATTTGCACACTGTGCAACAAAGTGAAAAATCACTGGACTTCTGAGATATCCATTTGAATGAGTAAGTGATTTGAATACTGAACAAGGTAAGAATATTGACATATTTTTCCAAAGGTCAAACTTTCAAATGATCTGTCTCAGTTTTATTGCCTATAGAAAGTTGGATTCTTCTACACCATATACATGAACAGAAGTCTACATTATAGAAGCATTCTATAAGTTTGCTTTTATCTCCTATTACAGATGCTGTTTGCTACCTAGTGACTAGTAGCCCCCATTATTTAATTTATTGCAGGTATTTTTAAAACAACTTGAAAGGGAAGAGGATAGTCTCTTTATGATTCCTTCAGAGAGGTAAAAAACAGGAAAAAAAAGGAAAGCAGCTGAAGGCAGTACCAATATAGGAAACAGAGGAAAGAAATGACAGAAGTAGGAGCTGTGTTCTGCCTGCGAGCTGTGTTTTGGGCAGTGAGGATGGCGAATGGTCTGGAGGTGAAGCTGTATGAGGAGCAGCTGAAGGCACCTGGTTTATTCAGCCTGGAGCAGAGAAGACTGAGGGGACACCTCACTGCAGTTACAACTTCCTCGTGAGGGGAAGAGGAGGAGCTGCCCACCCAGCTGCTTTCTTATTCCCCATGCTCGTCAGAGCAGGAGAAGAGTTTAAGAAGGAAAAGATTGTGGGCAGAGATAAAGAGATCACTGACCTGTTCTCATTGTGGGTAAAGCAGACTCAGCTTGGGGAAAATTAATTTAATTTATTGCAAATTAGTTAGATTTAGATTGTGAGAAAGAAAGACAAACCTAAAACAGCTTTCAGTTACTCCCTCCTCTTCCCAAGACCAACTCCAGGCCCTCATTCCTAACCCTTCTACCTACTTCCCTTGAGTGGTGCAGGGAGATGGGGAATGAGGAGGTTGTCAGGTTATAAGAGATTTTCTCTGCCCTTCCTTCCTCTTCAGACTTTTCCCCTACTCTAGCATATGTCCTTCCCATGGGACGCAGTTTCCCTCCGGACGTATCCACCCACAGCAGCGTGGTACCCGCCACAGGCTCCATCACTGACCCCTCCATGGGTCACACTGCAATACCTGCTCCTCCTTCGTCTCTCCAGGGGCTGTGGGGGGAACTCTGCTCTGGCACCTGGAGCACCTCTTCTCCTCCTCTTTCACTCACCTCATTTTTTATTTTTCTTCACAATGTGAAAAAAATTTCTTTAGTTTTTTTCAATGATTTCATGATAAGTCGGGACAAACAGACATAATATGAAACTTTTCATTCCATATAAGGAAATCAGAAATTCTGAAATCTTCCCAGTGATATAGCTGTATGGTCTTTGGAAACAGAAAATATATAAAATCATAAAAAATATAGTAACACTATCAACTGAAAAATATTTTACAGTTTATTTAGATTAGTTATTTATTTAAGGATCCAGACATTTTTGGCACCACTGTTGGCTCTCTGAAGAGATTTCCAGAAATTCTTTTGCTAACAAAGCTCTGGCAGGTGAAAAAGTGGACCCTGTCTGTCAAATATGACATTTCATGTAATTAATCTTTTAAATGCCATCTTTCCATAAAAAGCGTTTCCCAATTTCTGTCTGTGCTGTGCCTACATTGTTTTTGAAAGGCATCCTCTGATCTTTTCTAATTTTTCTGAGGGTGATTGGCAGGGAGGCCAGGATATGCCCCCAGTGGTCACTGACCTCCATGTGACTGATAAGGATTGGCAAGTCAGCAGCTGCCAGCAGAGTTGTCTTGGAAGGATTTGGAACGCAAGCATCAACTTAGCTTCAGTGTTTTGGTTTTCTAGGGTGTCCTCTCCTGCCCTCCTTGGCCCCTCTCAGAGGAAAGATGTTGGGTACTGTGTCTCCAGCTGACTCTTGCCAAATGAAGTGCACATTTCTGAACCCTCTACAAATTTCTGAGATGAATATTCTATCTACTCTTTCTCAAATCAGCCATGTAAGTAAGAAGCCTAACCCAGTATTTAATTAAATCATGTGCATGAGGTTCATTTTCTATTCGATTAGTATTATCCCAGTTTTGAGGAGTCTGAATTGTAAGTCTGTATAAGCAACCAGGTTTGTCGAAGGCTGCTTTCTTTTACCTTCTCACCAATCATTATTAGAATCAAAACAAAGCAAAAAGAAAACAAATAACCCTTAAAAGGATGAGTAAATAGGATATCCTAATTACTGATGTTTACTCAATTACTGCCTCTGATATTTAAAGTATCTTAGTTTATGTATCTAAAAAATTATAAAATTCTAGTGTGTCTGCCATTAATTTATATGTTTTTAAATAATTGAGTTCTCTAAAAAAATTAATTAATAATTTATGTTTCATTTTGTGGTGTTATAATTTTTAGGTATTTAATCTTGTAACAACTTGATTATGTTCCTCTTTAAATATTAATTTGAGTAAGAATGAAAAATTGTAAACAGTAAAAAATCATTATAGGGCTATGAAAAAAAGAAATCAAAAGTGCAATAATCTCTCATTCTCTGTTTGAAAAATAGAGAAGACATACTAGACCTTTGAAAGAAAAAAAAAATAAAACAAAAAGGACTAGAGAGAATTTTAAGTTTCAGGTTGAGATTTTTAGCAGCCATGGGTCCTCTGCCCACACTAATTACTTTGCTAATGTCAGCTCTTGTATCTGCCTCTGGATCTCTGAATGATATTCCACAAGGCATTTCTCTTTTGCCTCTGTGTCTGCAAGTGGCAATAGTACTCTCTAGAAAACTGCATCACATCCTCACATCCAAAGCTCTTTGGCCGCGTTTATAGATTTCCCATTTGCAGTATCCAAGACATTAAAATTGCGATGAGTTGGGAGATCCTTTTCAAAACAAAGTACTTACCTGTCAGAACATAAATACAGAGGAAAACTGCTGAAACAACAGCAATCAGAAAAGCGTGTGTGTTTTTCACATTTTGCTATTACAAGACTTCCACAGGAGTGAACTTCCTTTTGTCTTTAAACTTAGTGCCTCTGCTCTTCTCCCTAACTAATATATTTTAAGTCTCCTCACTGATAAAAGACTGTTCTTACTGACTTTGATATCAGGGCTTTTGGGCTTACTTATTCTGTTGGTATGCCCTCTGCCATGATCTTGTATTCTGGAATACCTGGCACGAGAAAAGGAAAATGTTTCCCAAAATGTGCTGTGCATTAAAAACTGTGGAACAATTCACAGGTTTGGTTACATATGCCTAAGGTGATTCATATTTATGGGAATTCAAATCACTCAAATGCTAAAATGGCATCCATAATAATGGAATTTAAATAATGTATCCATTGGGAACTAGTAGGAAGTAATCACATTTTTTAAACATCTGGTCACAGAGACACTTCATTCGTATTATAGTTTTGTGTACTGCATGGGAAAAGGACAGAGCAATTTATGTTCGTATGATTAACCAAATACCTTTATTACAGACAAAAAAAGACTTTTTCAACCTTAAACATAGGGGCTTCTAGTAATCTTTTTTTTTTTTTAAACAGATTACTAGTTTCGGTAAATGTTTTACAGTGAAATTGGAGGGTAGGGGACTTTTCTGCTTCTATTAGAAAATGGAACATGATTCTTATGCTAAACAGAAACAGACCATAATTTTGGGGGGAAACCCATGTACTGTATGTCAACATTCAAAATAGATGTGCAGAGCTTCCTATTCTGTAGTGCTGTGTGGCAAACAATTTTAGAATATTAGCTTCCAACGTTTCACAATCTGATTCACTGCCTTAATTTCAGCTTTAAACTCAATGCTGGAAGTATTCAGATTCTTTTCTCACAGGAGTTTTCAAAAGTATTAATTAAAATATAATAAAATAAAGTGAGCGGTTGAATGGTTTTCAGAACTACTTTGAATTTCACTACAGAGAGAAGCCTGGCAGGGAGCACACAGCACATTCCAGGGAAGCAGCAGCAATGTAGGGCAGCTCTGCAGACGGTGCTAATTCATTTAGCTCCAGGAAGCCATACATCAGAAGTTGTGTCACTGGAGAAATTTGCCAAAATGATGATTGCTACTTCTGAGACAAGGTAGTCCAAATCATTTCAAAAAATTTTCACAAAAAATGTAGCACTGTGAGGTTTAAACCCAGGAGTCCCCATTCTGCACTAAGTGTGGGGAACACTTAAAAAAGTGGCAGCTTTCTTCTCTGGAATCAGGAATTTAGGATGTCCAAATCTATCAGGAGTCCTGCTTCTCAAAGAAATTACATATCCCCAGTTTTTATGGGCATATTTCTGTGGAAAGCAGGAAAATTATGATTTTCTTAACCCAAGCAAGGGTGTGACCTGCAATTGCAGGCCTCATTTAAGCAACTGCTTTTTATCAGAAGTTATGATAACAAAGAGTTACATTCCTCAGATCAAAAGGTTTATATACGTTAGATAACTGATTAAAACATATCATATGGAAAGCTGCACCTCATGAATATAAGGATCAAGCTAACTCATTCCTGTTTCTGGGTATGCACTGCAGAGGCGTAGGAAAATAAATCAAGATATACCATGGGGTTTAAATTACTTTTTTCTTTGCAAATTATTCCAGTTTCTGACAAGACTCAGGATCAAGAGTCTATCAACACACGTCAGAAAAATCAAAATAAAAAGAGTAGAAGTTAGTATTTTCTGGTTTTAATAGAAAGAGAATAGAAAAGAGAGAAGATGGTCAAAAAAGTTTAGGGAAACTTTTATAACAGTCCTCAATAAGTGTCTTGTTCTTTTTTGAACATATTTATGCTTCTAATTTTCACATCTTATGATAATAGGCTCAATGTTTACCTATGTGGTCCCTGGGGAAAAATGTTCTTCTGGCTGGAAGTTTAAAATTACTGCCTGATTGTTTAACTGGATGTTCTTTGCTCCTTGCCTTGGGACCCAGTTCATTAGAAACAATTACTTACAGTTCTTCATAGCAACTGTGATTTTCTCTGCAGAGAACTATTTTGGACATATACTGGATTTCTTTCCATAAGATTTTCAAATTTTTTTTTCTTGGATGCTCTATTCAATTCCCACTGTTCTGAGAATTGTCCCTAAACTATTTTTTTGGAAAGAACAGGATAAAAAGTGAATTTTTTCTGAGAAGTCCAAGTGCCTATGTTTTTTTCCAACTGGTTCAAATTTTGCTATTTTTCCTTTTAGGCCGAGTTGTGCCTGTCTCCATTATTGCCCAGAAAAATCTCACTAATGGCATGCATTAGAGTATTCACTTAACTTGAAGAATATTACATGTGAATATGTGATACATTAAGGAGGATTCTTTTATCCTAGATGCTTAATTTTTATCCTTTTATGTTTTATTCCCTGTGGAGCAGTCTGCTGATTACTCCCTCGAGATGTTAAAACACGAGATTTTTCTTATAGTTCTGTCATATTATGGATAAAACTCTGAAAAAAACCAAGAGATCCTTCAGCAAGGCTATCTCAGGTAACAAAGAAGTGCTAAAAAAGCATTCCATGTGTGTACAGATGTATTTAAGTACAAAATTGCATGTTCGATAAGTTTTTGTTGTTGTATTTTGTTTTATTTTCTTTTTGAAGATACTGAGTTTCACCTTAACTCAGGAATAGATCCTGAATGCAAAAATAACACTTTTCATCTTGGAAATAAGGTGCCTATAAAAGCTCAGACAGCCAGAGCACAATGTTAGATCTCTTCTTTTATTTTTTCTTACTTTTTTTCATAGAAAACTTACTGTAATCTGAGCCAGTCTTTTGTCTTTCTTTTTTTACAACCCTTAACAAAGAAATATTGTTGTATTCCAGTTGCTTTTCATCTCTACCCTCAACAATATGTATTCTTTAAAAATAAGTTTATTTTAATTCATATAAGTTAAAAATTAAGTCTGATTTCTTCTTAATACTTTTATTAGTTTCTTTTAGAAGCTTAGTTTTACTTTAGATAAATTAAATCTTCTAACATTCTGGAGCAAGAGAATATATTCAGCATTTTGCCTTGATTTTTCTCTAACAGTTTCAAAAAGAAACAATATATAACCTGGGGAAGTTATCCATGTGCTGAATTGCTTTAGGAGATTCTCTTTTATCACTTAAAGTGCTGAGTGAATTTTACTTCATGCTGCAGTTAAGGACTGTAGCACAGGGTTCTGAGTCATCTTTGAAGATAATTTCTCATTTTCTGTCTCATGAGGGGAAGAATAACTCTATCTTTGACCCTCACTTGGTTTAAAGTGCAATCATAGAAGAGTTTGCAGAGGGTGTTTTGTTTTGGGTTTTTTTGAAGTGGACAAGTAACAATATCAGTAGTGATATCCAAAAATGCAGGTGCTTTCCTAACATCCACTGTATTGCAGTAAGCCAAATGTAAATTAGCGTAATAGAAATATCTTTGTTTGGGGATAACAGTGTGGAAGAAACCTCACTTCTAATGGAATGACTTTTTCTTCCTTGTCCTACCTATCTTTGACCTGACAGTATTGACAGATACCTCTAGCATCCTACTTTAATGGTTTAGAATAATTCACATATGACTTTCCTTTTAATGAACTGAGATAAATTATTCACTCTTTGATCTTCTTGATCCTGTTTTTTGCACTCCCCCTCCTCTTCCTTCCCCACTCTGATCTTCTTATTCTCAGAAGAACAAGTATCTCTTGGTAAAAAAGTGCACAATGTTTATTTTCTACCCTTTCAATAGAAGTTGTTCGAAACAGGCTTTTCCTAGCCAGTGGCATCTCTAACTGACCTTTTGTCATGGTTTCAGCTGGGCTAGAGTTAATTTCTGGGAGGAGCTCTTATCAATGCCTACAAGTATCGTAAGAGCAAGTGTCAAGAGGACAGGCCCACACTTTTTTCAGTGGTGCCCAGTAACTGGCCAAGGGGCAACAGGCACAAACTTAACCACAGGAAATTCCATCCAAATATAAGGAAAAGTTCTTTTCTTAGAGTGTGAGAGAACACTCGAACAGGCTGCCGGAGCCTTCTCTGGAGATATTCCAAACCTGACTGGTCACAGTCCTGTGCAACCTGGTCTAGATCAACCTGCTTCAGTAGGGAGATTGGACTAGGCGGTCTCCAGAGGTCCCTTTCAACCCCAAATATTCTGTGATAATATGTAGATTTATTTATTTATTTAAATTATTAAACTGTTGTTATTTCAATCCACAAAGTTTTGTCCCTTTTACCCTTCCAATTCACTTTCCGCCATCTGCTGAGGGGAGGAGTGAGCAAGTGGCTATGTGGGGCTTAGTTGCTGTCTGGGGTTTAACCACAACAGAAGTCATAGAAACTTTTCTTTGGAAAGGGAAGATTTAGTTGCAAGAATGGAAAAAACTTGTGAGTAGAAGATGAGAATGCAAGTGATAGATGAGGTGATAAAGTAGGGCACAGGAGAGATTAACAGGTTTAGTTCTCTTCAATGGATAGCAAATTCTTAAAGTGTCTCCATTTCTTGTCAAAACAAACCCTAAACTCCTAACAGTATCTTTTAGTTGGCAATACTAAATCTTCTCATCAATGTGGTTAAAAAAATTTAAATAAGAAAGAAAATAAAGAAGATTTAAAAGAAAGATTCAGTCTGCCAAAATTTTCTATTGTATGTGTCTTCATAATTTAACCATTCTTTCTTCTGTTTATTTCTTGGTCTCACACTCACAAAAATGCAGCTGTTTCAACAGTTATTACTTACTCTTGATGTAAGGATACTACACATTTCCAACATATTTTTTCTCAGTTTGCTCACAAAGATTTGGCATTTGCAGCTGCTCTGACACTTCCCCAGAGCATTCTGAAGAAAAACCTGACAATGCCATACTCAGGAACAGATTGGCACAAGGGCAAAGTCCTGGTGTCAACTCTCTACTAATTAGGTAAATGTACACTAGAGGTTACATTTAGACTATCCATTTGCATCAGTATCTCCGATTTAACAGTATAGTCACTACGTCTCATACCTACTTCGAAAGCAATTATTTTGACAATTATTAGGAGACGTTATAAATAATTCAGGACATAATAATGCAAAATAAATCCATTAAGACAAAAGCTCTAGGGCAGAAAGCCTGGCTCTTGTGAAGTCATGAACAAAACACTTTTCCTGAAGACCAAGTTTCCTACCATACAACTGTGTATGAGAATGGCCAAAACAGCTTAAAAAATGTGTAACATTATAATTCTAACATTGTAACTCCCATGCTTAACACTAACCTAACACAAATAAGGGAACTGTGATTCCGTCAATTAAAAATAACAGAAATATTATCTTGAAAAATGTTGGGTTAAATTTGACAATGTTACCATATCGGGCCTGAAGACTTAGCAAAGATGGGAGGAAGGGCAGAGGGAGGCCTGTGATACCCTCAGAACAGAGATGTTCACTGTGCTGGAAGCAAAGACCTCAGTCTGCTCTGTGATATGTAGCAGAGAGTGACAGTTTCCTGGATATATGTAGAGAGATCATTTAAATATTTTTTCAAGTTGCTTTAGGCTGTTGATTTTTAAATCCTCAAATAAAGATAATGAAGCTCATGAGGATAAGCAGCACCTGCAAAGCAACCCCCTGCATGCTGCCTTGTTTTCTTTCAAAGCATTTTATGCGGTGATCACAACAGGCTGTATTTAGCTCATAATTTGTAAGAATTCTTGGTAAAACAGCATAGTTTTGTACAACACGCCACACAAGAAAACTGTTCTGGATGGAATCCGGTTCGCTAATAATAAAGAACATGATTGTTTACTTGTTTTAGGCAGCTTTATTTGGTACAATAAGGTTGAGTAATACACCCAAAATATGTTTTAATTCTTTGAAAAATAGTCTGATTAATGTAATAGCCAAAGCTTAATGATATGTATAAGATGCAGAGTTGTTTCCATGATGCCTGCAAAATCTTTGTAGCCAAAATACTATCATATGCTTTTCTTTCCTTTCCCATTTTTATGAATAAGCTTGTGCTGTTGCAATCCATCTGTGCCTCTTGGATTTTATCCAAAGGCTGTCCATGCTCCATTGCCAGTACCTATGTGCCCTATCATCGAATTAAATAAGTGGACACATACAGATACTTATAAATATGTGGCATTTTTCCACTAAAATTATATATTGAAGAGATAAATCATCAAAGACTGGCAAGGCATGGTTTCTAAAAAACACAAACCAACCCACTAAAACAATTTATCCTGCTTTAAGGTATGGCAAAAATTTGTACAGCCCTTTCTAGAGAGTTATTAAAAAGGCTGACTTTATTACAATTTGTCAATTTTGTATTGTCAAAAGGAGATGAGAAGTTCTGAGCAATTCTGATCAAGAATGATAAATTTAGTAGTATTTAATTGTCCTCTCTACAACAAAAAAGGTGAAGATTAATATTTTTAAATTGTATGTCACCAACAGTGTAACAGAGATGTGTATCTTTGCTCATAACTGCTAGTACTTAACATCTCATAGCTGGCCACATTTTTTGTCAGTGTATCTCCAGACACAGGAAGGACAAGAAGGTCTCTGAGTATTGCCAGGTGGATTTATCAAAAGTAAATTGTGTCTGGACAATCCAGTTGCCTGTTTTAGTGAGATGATTGGTTTTGTGGGCAAGGACACAGCACAGGATGTTGTATGTTGCAGTGGGTTGACCCTGGCTGGATGCTAGGCACCGACCAAAGCTGCTCTAACACTCACCTCTGCAGCTGGACTGCATGTGCACCTTTTCTGCAGGCTGAAGGTGAATTTCTACTCCTCCATGGACCTCCAAGGGCTGCAGGGCACAGCTGCTTCACCGTGGTCTCACCACGGGCTGCAGGAGAATCTCAGCTCCAGCACCTGGAGCAGCTCCTGTGCCTCTTTCTGCACTGCCCTGCATGCCTGCAGAGCTGTTCCTCTCACATATTTTCACTTCTCTCTTCTCTGGGCATAATTACACCCGTCCAAAACCTTTTTTTTTTCTTAGATATGTTATCACAGACGTGATACTATCATTCTAATTGGCTCAGCAGTGGGTCCATCCTGACACCGTCTGTCACTGGCTCTGCTGGACATGGGGGAAGCTTCTGGCAGCTTCTCAGAGAAACCACCCCTGTAGCCCCCCTCTACCAAAACCTGGCTGCACAAACCCAACACATACACCTTGACTCTCTCAGGACCATCAGCAAGGTCTCCCACAGCATCCTTATAAGCCAAACTGGAGTCACTGGGTAAGTGAACAGTAAGGTGTGTGGAAAGGGGACTGGACCATCAGGTTTAAAGGGTCAGGTCACTGGCACAACATCCAGCTGGTAGTTTGTGACAAGCGGTGTCCCTCAGATATCAATATGGGAGGCAGAATGCCCACTTAGCTTCTGCTCAGAGGGTGTCCAGGAGGCTGAGAAATGGGCTGAAGAAAACCCTGTGAAGCTGAACAAAGCACAGGTGAAGTGTATCAGCTGGGTTGGACTAAAGTCTTAAAACAATAGGATCAGGGTGCCAACACTGTACTGTGTCCAGTTTTGGGCTTCTCATTACCAGAAAGAAGTGGACATACAGGAACAAGTAATTTGGAGGACCACTAAGATTGTTAGAGGGCTGGAGCACATGGCATACATGCAGAGGCTAAAATAGTTGAATTTTTCCATTCTCAAGACATAGGACGAGCTAATTGTTATATTCATGCTGTCTAATGGGAAGATAAAAAAAAATCAACTCAGAATTTTACTAGAAATTTCAATTGGTCACCAGGGGGTGTTTGGATTATATTATACAAAGAGATTATGAGATCTCTGATCTTCGAGACTTTTAAAATGTGACTTGCGATTGGACCAGATAATCTCAGGAAGACTATTTTAATGTTAATTTTTTTTACAGTTTTTGCCGTTTTCACAACACATTCTGAGTTCTTCAGGCCCCTTTAGGCCCATTATTTAGGTACCTTTATTCCCCTTGTTCTGTGATTGTACCATCCTAGAAGGTAGAATCCAGAAATGTATGAAAGCTCTTTTCCTCTAAGCTTCATTAACAACAAGAAATAGATGAGACAACAAAAATTTTTAATGCCAAACTTAATGTCTGTGTTCATCACACTACTGGCCCCTAAAAGTCTTGCTTACTTGGTAGGCAGCTAAGGGGGCTGGCTCATTTAGTCTGTTGGAATAGTTGCAACTACAACACTAAATGACAGGAAACCGTACTTTACCAATGATAGATTGCATACTGTTTAAATTTTTTTTTTTTTAGCATATTTATCAAAATCTTTCTCAAGATTCCAGTAGATGCCATTCTTTGGTATTCACATCTGGCTTCACTTACACACAATAGCTCTCAAATCTATATTCTTTATTCCTTTGTTATATCCAATCAGGAATTTTTGTTGGCAATGTTAAGAATTTTGGAGGCCGCAATAATTAACCCTTAGCAGTTCGGCAAGAACAGTTTGTTCCATGTGCTGATAATAAGTACTCAGTGATAACTCAAAATCAAGATTTAAGCTGTGCTATAAAACCTAAACCTTTGCAATGTCTACATATAAAAACTTGCATTTTGTTTACAACTATGTAATTACTATAACAGTATAAATTAAATTTTTAAAGAAAAATTTGTTCCAAATTTAAAGAAACAACACTGGGAAAGAAACAAAGTAATTTTGTACTGTTTAAAAATCTCTTTATTCTGGCGAATGTCTGCATAAGCATCAAAGATCTATTAAAATTAACAGGAATCATCCAACGGTTTTTTGTTCATTTAAAGTGTAATTAATCCAAATTAAACTTGATTCTGGAGAGATTTTAAAATGAAATAAAGTATCTTTTGTCTCATTTAATCACTGGAGGGTATAAGTTATACACACTTCACTGCTAAAAAGGCAAATAGGCACATAGTACTAAATATAACGGACCTCAGCTTTTATTTCTCTGGACTCCAGTATTCTATTTTGGTTGGAAAAAAAGAGTGTCACAACTGTCCAGGAGATCTCAGAGGGTTAGTTTAGAAGAATCAAAAAATGCTTTCATTTAAATTCATGATCTGGGCTTATTCAGCCTATGCTTGAAAACTTGTTCATCCTTAGCCTCATAAGAATTTCTTGTAGGAACATTTTCTCGGTTGGTAGGCTTTAGCAAATGAAAAATATCTTTATAACTCCAGGGAAAACCAGTTCATGGACTATGGAGGAACAACCTATAAAAAACTTATATTTTTAAAGCAAGTGAAAAAAGTTTAAGAAAGATTTTATTTTTTTTTTACTTTGATAATTGAAAAAGAGGAAATTCCATATTCTTTCCATATCAATTTTTTTCCCTTATGAATAGGTTTAATAATGAAACTGAATTTGGGACCTTTCTGTCAAATAAATAGAGCTGAAAACTGACTAGGGTTACATTTTTAAATTGCTTCACAAAAAATTCTGAACTAAAGAAATTTCTTGGATGGGTTTAAGTGGGTGGGGGGTGTGCACAATTGACACACAAGATTTTACAGCTGTGTGTTACTCTGATGCTGAGATGGGCTTCTGCATGAACAATAGCATCCTGAACAACAAGTGAGCTTGGTTGTCCTTCCATGGAAATGATGTTTGTTCTTAATTCTTCTGTGAAAATGATAAATCACTTAATTTACATAGATATACAAAGATGAACATGACCTCAGCAATTAATGTTTTTCCTAACTAAATATTAATTAAGTCAAGAGAGACTTTTCCCTTAACACAAATAGGTGCTGGACTTTGAGCCCTGAAGAAAGCTTTGTATTTGATATCGGATTTATGCCCCCATAAATCTGGAAAACAGAAAGTGAATGTATATCATATGCATTCAAACAATAACTTCAAATAAAGCTTGAAGCATTGCTTTATTTATTGGTGCTGATAAAGTGTTTCTGCAAGAAGCTAGCATTTATTTTCATATTTCTCAGCAGCATGAGCAACTTCCAAAATTATGAATTTAAATTCATGTCAGCCTGTATTCATGCATTGCAAAAGATTAAGGGGAAAACATATTCAAATTTGGCTAGACTAGGTCAAGTACTGAACTGAGAGTGTGTAATGTCATTTGCAATGCAAGTGATAAATAGGAATTGGAAGCTGAAAAAACTCTTCAGTCAGTTATGGTTTCAAAATTTGTATTTGCCTTTCTGATTTAAAATTGTTCATATTTATTGGTATCTAAAATGGGGAAAAAACTGAGCATTATGCCAGAAAGAATCTTGTCAACCTCTAGTCTGTATTTTCTTGAATTTAGTCTGAAGGGGTATTTGATTTCTGTAATGAAGCCTTTGATGAGAGCATTAACTTCTCAGTAATTACAATGGCTTCTGAGTGCTTACTCAGGCTTCTGAGTTTCCTGGAGTTGCTGCTCATGTTCATGCTGGGATATTTCTCGGGCAATGTGATGACCACTCCATTTTCCCAGCTTGCAGCTCAGAGCTTGATGAAGACATTGCATTATAAATGTGGCATCCCACCGGAGCTGGTGCTGAACATCAGATACAAGAATGTTCTTCTTCCTGAGCACCACTTCCATGAACCCTTACTTATAGACAAGGGAGTCTCCACTGTTCTCTTGAGCTTTGCTATCTCTGACTTCCTGTAGTCAATGGGCAACTGGTTTTGGGCCTTCAAGTCCATGGCAGAAAGACAGGGGTGGCAGCCAGAGAAGTGACAGCAGGATCGTTGATCCACAGTGAGTCAGCAATATTTCTTAGCCTCTAGCTGTCTTTGTTTATTGCAGTGTCCCAAAGTGTGTTGGAGCATTTGCTGCAATTTTAATACTTTCAGAGTCCTCTATGAGAGTATCAACAGTAGCAGCTCTCATTGCTTTCCAAGAAACACAGCACACCAACTGTGTGACTACAGTCACTGAGTGTGTTTGTCCTTCCTGAGAAACCCAAGAGAGCATCCTGTTCCTGACCATGGGTGTCCATGCACATTCTGAAAGTGCCACTTTCCAGTTACAACCCTGATTAAAATCAGGAGCATCATGCTTCCCTTGGGCCCTTCAGGATCTCACTGAAGACTGGATTCAGCTGTGTGTCAGTAATCACGTCAGCCCTTCTCAAGAGGCAGCCTTGGAGTGTGATCTCCTGCAGTGCCATAAATTCCTTCTTCAAGGATACTGGTAAGAAATTTCAAATTATGTATCTTTCATTTCCCACTAAATTAGACTTTCAGGCTTTCTTTTTATTTTTTAAAATTAATTCACTCGAAGCAATCTTTTATTTAAAACAAATGGTCCTAAACGTTTCCTAACATATGAGACATTTCCACTGATTTCTAAGGTTAAACCTTACAAAAGTGGGCATTTGCCCCATGTCTACATATGTAAATAGGTAAAACACTGAGGAACTCGGAAATTTAAATAATCAGTCGTGTTCCAGACAGGCTATGAAACCAGAAAAGCAGAGAAATACCTCATCCTAGCCTTTGTCATTACTTTATATATTATGAATCACTTTTAGGAAATTATCACCTTAAATCACTGAACTTTTATCAAGTTGTATTCCTTGTGTGCTTATAAAAAGTACATTTTTTTAAGGGGCTCATTGCCAACTGTAATTTAAAATGAATATTAGAAACTTATAAGAAACTGCAAACAGTGAGCAGAAATAGAGAAGCATTTGAAAGGTTTAAAAGTAAAAGTAATGCAATTTTACATGGAGTACTGCATAAAAAGCTACTCTTGTGGCAGCAAAACTATTCAATTAAACAAATAAAATCTAATTGATATATCTCAGAACTAAACAGAATTTCTATCTTTAAGCTCTTCTACAAATTTTCAATAAAATTACTTAGAAAAGAAAATATCCAACATTGGTTTAAAATAGCTGTTAAGAATAAGAGAGACAGAACTGAAAAGAAATCAGACACCTGACAGTTATTCCAGTTATTAAAATGTTTTGGTCTATGAGCCTCTATACTTCAACAACAGTGAATTTTATACCAGAGTCACACGTTTCACTCATAAACATCCCAGAAAATGGCGTTTTGAAATGAAGCTGACAATTTCAATAGGCAGCTGCTAAATTCATAACATATTGTATTAAGTAGCTTTTCCTTTGCTTTTCTCTGTATATTATTTCTTATGTGTATTTACAAACCATTAAATTATAACACATAAAAAATAAATCAAAGCAGATATTTATGGTTTACTGGAAGATTAAAAACTCCACATCCAGTCTATATGAGAGGACTTGAACTTCTGATGCTGCTGTAAGGGATATTTTAAAATGCATCTTAGATTAGTTTTTAAGTTTTGGAAAATTAAAAGCAGCTAAACATTGTCTTTCCATCTCTGTAGAAATCTCTGTTTTCCAAAATAAAAAAGAAAAAAATTAAAAATTAAAAAAAGAAAAAAAAGTAGGAAAACACCATGAAGAGCATGGACTTTCTAAACCATCTGAATAGTGTAGAATGTTTCAAAATTAT
This sequence comes from Dryoscopus gambensis, assembly GCA_013389985.1. NCBI lineage: Eukaryota > Metazoa > Chordata > Aves > Passeriformes > Malaconotidae > Dryoscopus > Dryoscopus gambensis. The sequence goes on from WEIT01017771.1 coordinate 24,830, forward strand.
TGCATTCCTGGCTTATTTAATATTAACATGAATAAGGCAGTTGTGCCAAGGAAGGTTTAGATTGGATATTGGAAAAAATTTCTTCACCAAAAGGACTGCCAAACATAGGAACAGGTTGTCCAGATAATTGCTGGAATCATCATAACTGAAAGTATTTAGAAGATGTGTAGACATGACACATGGTTAAATGGTGGACTCGACAGTGCTGGGTTAATGGTTGGGCTCAATGATCTTANATCTTAAAGGTCTTTTCCAAATGAAATGTTTCTATGATTTTATGATTCTAGATTAAAAAGTATCTGATCTCAAGCTGTCTGAGAACTCTAGAGTTCTGAGAGGATCTTGTTTTCCTGATTTGGCTTTTCCACAAAAACCATTAACCATTCCCCTTCCATGTTTAAAAAAAAAACAACAACACAAAAAACCAAACAACCCCCCCAAACAAACAAACAAACAAAAATCCCAAAAAGCAAGCATCTTTAATTCTATATTACAATTATTGTTATATAATATCCCACAATGCTGTTCTTTTATTAAATTTTTCTTTGTTTCTTTGTTTTTCTTTTCTTGTACTATGATCTCTCTGTTACACATCTAACTAAAATTTACTTCTAAATAGGTTTATTCCCTTCATTTTTAAAGTCAATATCAGTGCATACCATACTATGCCAGTAAGGAATTCCCACCAAAAGTGGGAATAGGATTTTTGCGGAAAAGTTTGAGTTTAATATAATGAAAATTTTAATGAGTAGTACCTATTGTCTTCAGAAAATATCTTATTGTTGGTATTGCAAAGAAGAAAAGGCTTCAAACGAATATAGTTTTTCAAATAAATGCATTTTGAATAGCATAGGCTTCCA